>CM049934.1:22419141-22431641 GCA_027405835.1 Asclepias syriaca
CAAAAACTTTAAATAGGTTTAAAGATTTTACTCTCTAGCAGGTAGCTATAACTTTTGAAACATCTTTGTACAAACTAGTATTATTTGAGTGTCTAAATGCAGTTAACCCAATATATATATATATATTACAATTAAAGTCTATTTAATTTAATAAGTTCATAGATCTCAGAGCAGCATAAAACAGTCTTCAAATTCAAGACATAGAAGAACCAAACAATAAACAAGCATGCATAAATCTTAGTACTATACCTTCATCTAATGTCTAACCAGCAAAGACAAATACATATATATATATATATATACATACAGTATTAATGATTTAAACAACAAATTAATTAACTTTGTTACAAAAAGAAACGAACTTGATTTATATATATATATATATATATCTTGATTCTTGAAAAACATATACATACAACTTTCTTCCATACTAATTTCAAGAAAAATTCTGTGTTGTTCTAATTATGTTCTTTTTATTTATTTTTAAAATTTTTTGGGGTGTGAAAGGCTTAAGCTAAGAATCTCCATATTAAAAATATATTAATACATTTGCAGTTTCAAGAATGAATTGGTACAGAAAAACTGAAAGGATGTCTGCTGATGAAACTATAAAAGAAATATTTTTTATTTTTTTAAAAGAAAAAAAGAGCAAGAAAAGCTGGAGAGGGGGAAGGGGGGGTGTGGGTGGAAGCAAAGCTACTTTCTTTGATGATTTTGTTTGCTTCTACCAATTATATATATATAGATATAGATATAGATATAGAAGAAAAGAAATGAATAAGAAGAATTAATTAAGAAAAGAAAGAATGATAGAGAATATAATTAAACATGATTAATGAACAAAAAGCTATAATAATCAAAAAGAGAGGTCCACAAAAGTTCAAATCCTATGAAAAAGTTGATGGGAGAATGTGAGATCAGAGTATGGGCAACTTTGCCTTTGCTTTATGCTCTCCTTTTTTCATTTTCCCTTTTACCCAATCCCCACCCCCACCCCATAAAATTAATTTTCTATGCTAAGAGAGAAGGAGAAGGAGGAGGAAGACAGGGCAGAACGCATTCACAAAACACACACACAGTTCTGCATTTCTTTTGTTCAAAGCTAATCTTCTTTCCATACTTGTTAGTCTTCACTATCTTCCAAAGTTTGATTTCATAAAAAGCTGTTTTTTTTTCTGAGTCACGATTGGTTTTCTCACTCACCCTCTTTTTTTTTCTTTTTTTATATTATAAATAAAAATTCAATCTTTCCCTCTTTCAAGATTCGTTCAAAGAGAGAATTAAAGTAAAGTAAACTTATTGGGTATTGTTTCGTTTTGAATATATCCCATAATTAATTTGTTTCCTGTCTCATTCTTCTCTAATTTAATCTTAAAATGAATCACAGAAATACAAGAAAAATATATAACAAAAAATTATTATGTTACCTTTCCTTTACTTTTTTTTTTCATTTCTTGGAGGGTGGAGGGTCCCTATAAGGTACCAAATTATTGAGAAAAAACTTATTATACCCCAAATATACCATTATCTCCTTGTGAAAGGAGCCATTGGTGATAAAAATATATAATCTCGTTGATCCGAAAAGGGTGTAAAGCTAGGCTCTTCATTAAAGAAAGAAAAAAAAAAGAAAGCTTTAATAAGAAAAAGAAAGCATTGAATAATATTATTATAGTATTTTTGAAATTCTCTGACTAGCTATCCAGCAAAAAAAAGGAAATTCTCTGACTAGCTGCTAGCTGCTAGCTGCAAATATTCATTTGTTTTAGACATACACTGTGCAGAAGAGAAGAAAACCAGCTAGCTACAAGTATATATATATATATATATATATATACCCTACTCTAGTTATAAAGTTATAAGCCATTATTGATGAATTATAAGTTGGAATTTAATTTAAAGTTTGTTAAACAAAAGATTAATTTAAATGTAAATATGATTTTAAGATACTAGTTAATAGGAAGTATATATATATATATTCTTCATGTGTATATCGAATGGATGTACACAGACAGATCTTTTTATCCTCTCAAGCTTCATCCTGCTTTATGAAGGTTCATTTTTGCAGGCTTAGAATGAAGTTAGGGATATATAAATATACTTAGAACACCCTGCAAATTAACTATCTTTAAAACTAATTCTGGAAGCCTACCCTAGTCTAGCTATGATACTATGTTAATTGTTAAGAGTTCAGTTTATATATATATATATACACACTTACTTTTGTCTCAACAAGATAAATCCCAGTGAGGAAAAAAAGAATTAATTAGCAATAGTTTTTGGAGTGAATTATGATTGGGAAAAGCCCTAGAAAGGTACACACTTGAGAAGCAGAAACAATGCTGCACTGAAGTCGAAGAAAATACTTATTAATAAGTTATTTTGGGGAAGACTAAGATTTCCAGCAACTGGGCCTTTGAATGTCTACTCAGTTGCAGTAAATATTTTTCCTTTGAAGAGGAATCTAGTATACATAGTTAATCAAGATGTCATTTCCATGGTGAGCAAAGGCATGATTTTTTTTTTTATCTTTCTGATTCAGAAATGTTTGAAAGGAGAAGAGAAAGAAGGGTTTGTTCAAAAGAAAAGAAAAAGAAAAGAAAAGGCAGATGTTGGGTGAAATCAAAGTATGAATTCCTAATAAGGGAATGAAAAAAAGGAACTTTCAAGATAAATATACTAAAGCAGAATTTGTCTTAAAAAAAGAACCAAATGTTACTTCTGTAATCCAACACCATTGAATAATATGAATATCTCTACATAAGCTTTCCAAGGCTCATTTCTTAAGTTGATATATGTATGTATATTGTCATGATGGAAAAGAAATGAAAGTGATGATTCTCTTTGAAGCAAAGACACATTATATGCTTGTCTAAATTCAGACTACCTATCCATCCCTAAAAGCTTGATTCTTCCGGATATTCCGAAATCTGCCTCTTCTTCATATATATATATATATATATTTCTTACAAGTAGTGTTTATGCCAGATTAAGCACACATAATCAGAAGTTAAAGAACATTTCAATAATATCAAGAGAAAAGGTATATATATATATATATATGTAAGTACTTATCTATATGCAGAAAAACGATTAAGAACAGCTCCTGGAAATGTAATTAAACATTGCTTTACAGTCTTTATCGATCCCTTTTAAACTTTGAGAACAGTAGTAAGATAAGATTACGACATGTTTAGCAAAGGCTATCCTGACAAAGAGTTCTTTTAATCAATGACACATACACTTACACTTAATGAAATGCAAGAATTTTTCTTTTTAATGTTTGTTAAAAGCAGTCAAAAAGAGATCCCTCCTCACATAATGACTCTTTTGAAAGTAGAGGTAGCTGCAGAAAGAAGAGTTGCATGCTGCATATATATATATATATATATATATATATATATATATATATTCCATTGACAATATTGTGGCTCCATAAACAGGTAAAAAACATGAGTATCTCTATAGATTTTGGGAGCTGCTAATCAAATCAAACAGTAATTCAAGATATGCATGTACTTTGAAGATAGGTCTTGAAAGCTGTATATATAGAGACACACACATACATATATATATATATATATATAATATATATATATATATTCAATGAATACAAAAGTAAAAGGATTGGTGATGTTTCCTACTATATATATATATATATATATTTCAATGAATACAAAAGTAAAAGGATTGGTGATGTTTCCTACTAGATCATACCATGGAGGTTTGACTCCTCTTGAGGCCATGCATCTTTCTATGCACGAGTGGTTGCAGTGGGATCTTATCCAAGAAACGTCCAACCCAAATGAGGTCTTCCTTTCTTTGACAAGACACAAGACAGATTTGATTAAAAAAAAAAGGCTACAAAACAAAAATAATAAGAACAGAAGAAGAAGTAATGTTGTTCCTTTCTTGAGGCCATGCATCTTTCTTTGCACGAGTGGTGACCTCTTGCAACGTCACAAGACAGCTTTTCAACGCAGGGGGGCAATTTTTCTCACTAGCTGATGTCAGTTCACAATTGATATTGTCTCTTCATCTATAAGGCTTCAGGTTTCCTTGTACCAAAGTATCTAAAAGACTATCAACACTGATTACCAAATCAAGAATTATTGAATCAACTTGAAATATCTTGTTCTGTTTCATTAACAGGAACTGGTAATCAACAGAACCACAAAAAATGGTATAAGGAGAAAGGAGCAAGGAACATCCATTGCTTCAGGGGATTTCTATTTGATGAGAGAACTCTGTTAAAAAATTTGTCCCAATAAAGATGTTAACTTTACATCAAAAATGCCTTCCATGGCTTACCAGGAAATCTCAACATATAAAATAACCTAATTAAATAGGTCATCAAGGCAAATATGAACTTTAAGACCCTTCTACTTTACTCTTCTCACAAAAAAGAATACAGTATGCAGCTTAGTTAGTTGCAGGATTCAAGTAAATACTAGGATAATATCTCCGAGCTAGATGATGGTGGTTCATGAACTGCAACAATCCTTCGTAGTCCTGTTTGTCTTTTGCATTAATAGCTTGTGCGCGTGTCAGTCATGACTGCTCTATTCCATTTTCAAGCTCTTTCTCTATCCAAGCCTCACCGTCTGTGGTATTATCCATTAGACCACTGAGCTTCATTTCTCTGTCTCTATCCAACTTTCGTTTCTTTATCCTCTCTCTAATTCCATGTACATCGATCTTGCTAGAGCTAGCTTGAAGGGGAACAATCTTGCAACTGGGGGGGTCTGGATTAGAATTTGCCACTTTTGGCTCAAGATCACCATTCCAAACAGCACTGTTTGCGCTACCGAGATCACTGGTCTGGCAATTCTCTCTTTCCTTCACATTTTCCTGATAATTGCCGTCCGGTTTTCTCTGGGTACAAGTTGACCCTGCACATCTGGAATCTTTTCCAACGTCTATTGTCACATTTCTGGAATCTTGAGCTGAGCCACTTGTTATGCACGAGTCTGGGCTATTAAGATCTGTTTTCTTATCTGTAGACTTAGACACGGTACTCCTACAGCCAGTAGGTTGTGTTACTTGTTTCTGATTCTCAGCAAGTATTTCGTGCATCCGCTGGATGACTTCTGAAATTTTGAAAATAAACCAAAAATGAGCCCTCAATTTTTTTTGATAGCTACTGATGATAGAAACTCTAATGCATAAAACAGCAATGAATTGAATGGCGTAAAAAAAGATTGGAAGAAATGATGCAATGTGGCTGTAGATCTGAACCCAACAACTAATTAGTGCAGCAGGCTTTAAAAACGAAAAATGCTTCAGAGGAACTGTGGTCATATACGTCATCTTTTTAACAAAAGATCAAACAAGTAATACCAAGAGTTATCCTTTTAGCACATGACAACAGTAATATAATAACTGCTTTTGCTTTGATCATGAATGGAAAAAGTTCAGTGAGAATACTAGATTGAAATAAGCAACAATGCTGCAGTATTTTATGGGGTTGCATTTCTGAATATGATATATTTTCTTGCTGGTTGAAGCAAAACCATTCTTGCAATACCACTTTTGATTTCAAATAACTCTAGACCTTTACTTAAATACCAAAGCTTCCAGAAAACTTAAAACTTTGAACAAACCTTCCAGCTGTTTGGGTGAAACATCAAACAGCATCCACCAGGCGTTCCCCTTTGTTGGCAATTTCACTTTATGAAGTTTTGCAGAAAGGAACAGTGAACCAGCTGCAATATAGTTGGCTTTGTATTCCAAGCACAGTGTTGTTCTGAGCCTACAGGTTACAAGAACAAAAAGTTTGGAATGTCTTTTGAACATAAAATAGACAGATAAATGCTACACCAAAGAATGGAACAAGTGGCTATATTATATATACCAATCATTCACAAAATTCCATGCCACTTTTACCACATCCTTGTGTGGAATATCCAATTTCTTCACAGCTGCAACAAGTGGTTTGTATGGGTGCTCAATATTTAGATCAAATGCTACAGTGGCTAACAAAAGTCTTTCCCCAATCAAAATTATCTCTTTCTGCTTATCATAAAATTCCTAGAAGTACAAAATAAGAAAACCAGAATGGTCAGCATCTCCAACTACAAAATACATAAAGATGAGAAAAATATATATTCATGCTGCTATACCCTCTGTCTGATTCTTTGTGGTGCAGAAGGATCCCATTTATACATTAGCTTATAAGCCACGACCACAAAATCACTCAACCAACGTGGTGTCTCTTCTGCTTTACAAGCAAGGAACATACTTGAAGTTGCAACAGTCTACAAAGATGAAAAACTTCAAATCAGAAATGCATAATTACCGAAGGATGCAACATGCTTCCTCTATGCATACATAAATATATATACACAGACAGTCCAATTTTGTATTGACAAATGAAATCCGCGAAAAAACTAAAACTTGGATTCAATACAAACTTCAAATATAAACGAACACTCCTATCACTTGGGAAGTAATGATGCTAACGTATGTTGTGGTTTAAAAAAATATCTACGCTAGTCTCCAGCATTGAAATCAGTTGACAGTCCAAATGAAATACTGCTGGACTGAAACACAAGGTTTTCTTTAACTTTTACATCCACATTCATTGTATACACCCCCGCATTGTCTTTCATACATGACTTGTATATGAACTGAATCTCACAATTAAAGCAAGAAAGTTCAAACCTATTTATTTAGGAAATATCTACAACAAAACAATCAGCAAACATAAACCCATTTTCTGTTTCAATTTTCATATGTCTTATGCCCTCTTTCTGATTACAACACTCAAAGTTTCTTTCTCTAGACCCTATACTTTCTTTTAAGCCCTTACGGAAAATAGCTGATTTAACCTTACTGAATAGAATTGCAAGGTTGAGGACTCTAACCTGTAACAGTGAACACATAAGTGAATGGGGAATAGCTATGTACCTGCCAGTGATTCTTTGCATGAGATTGACGCATATAGAACCGATGGCACAACACCGTTGCAGTGGCAATGGTCAACTGGGGCCTGAAAAATGGGATAATGATTTCATCTTCGGTATAGATTGCTTCTGAATTGGTATTACACTGTTCAAGCAAGAGTAGCAGGGAAAAGGCATGACAAAACCTTATGGAGCAATTCAAGGTATTCCAACAGAATAAGACTAAGTAAATTGCAAATGGGGGAGTCAACTTGAAGGGTTAAATATATGCACAAGACACATAGTGCTACAGGTAGGGAACATTACTACAAAATATAATCTAGATTATTGCTCTTAATTTAATAAGAGGAGGAAGCAAGCTAATATCAGGACAAAAAATACACTCATTCAAGTACGGCCCACAATAACTGGAAGAAATTCACTTTCATCTGAAAGAAGTTAAAGGGGTTGTGCTGACACAAACCAAATCTATTGAAGAAAACTTGCATAGAAGCTAAAAGATTTTCTCCAATATTAATGGTATTTAGACTTGAGATGCCATCCACTATCTTTAACCATCAAGCCAAAACCTGGAGCTTACACTTTGAACTCCATTCCGAGCTCTTGCAGATATGAACAGTATAGTTTCCTCAGGTGTGACTCCTCTTCGAATGTGACCCCATCCTTCCTTGATGGGGAATGATGCTCTATTTCATCTTTTCTGAAGAACCACATATGTTTGGAAGGCTGAGGGAGCTCCTCCTGGGTACGAGTCGCAGTAGAAACTGGTGCACTTTCATTATAAGAAGGATCCCCTGGCAGTTGTCTTGCCATGGTCTCCCCCTTCTCAGTAGGGGTATCTAAAAAAAAGGCAACAAGAGTCCCGATTATCTCTACCAATTTGAAATGCTCCCAATAGCAGCTACAGATATTCCTATTCGGCCAAAAAAAAATGTATAAAATTAAAAAAAGAAAATTTTCACATGACATACACTTGTAGATTTCAAGTCCCATTAACTTGTCACCAAGCAATTTCAGGCATACAAAATGCAAGATTCATAAGCAAAACGCATATTGAAAATGCGAGTATATTCAGCATTCTTAGTAGAACCGAGACTTCAAGAACTCAATAATCACAAAACCAACAATCTCATGACAATCATACCTCCCCAAAGCAGGTCATCCAAAAAAAAAAAAAAAAAAGAAAAAAAAGAAAGGAAGATAAACCTAGAAAACTACTTCTCAAGAACCAAACAATAACCATCCAAGAAACTAATCAAAATGTCACACACATGTAAGAGAAAATTTTAGAAATCCCATAAATATAGAGAAACTGATAAGAGAATTAACAAATTCACACCACAAACCGTACAAATAAAAAGAGAAGAGCTTTTAGGGTAAAATATGAACTGGAACCTTGATTTCACCTTATACCAAATAAATTTTACATATAAAACCTAAAATTCAATCGGACAAAACCCAATTCGAAACAAAAGAACTGGAGAAAAGTATAGGAAACAACATACCTGGAGCAGTATTACTAAGTTTCCGTATGTATTTTCCCGAACAAAAAGAATAAAAAAGAATAAAAAACGGATCCCAGAAGCCCACAAGTGACGAAAAGAATTACTGCGGCAAACTGAAACACCCTTTGCTCAATGATTTACCGTGGAAAATGAAATCTTTAGATACAGTAGATTCATTCAGCAGTGGTCTTGCTTAAGTGGGTTGACTCAAAGACGTGAACATTTATTGTAGATGACGACGACTACCACAAAGAGAGAGAGAATAATTAGAATTTAAAATTGTTTTCCATGGCGGAAAATTGCTGCTATTGGTCTCTTTCTGTAGTACAACAACAACAACAATCTATTCTCTTTTTGTTCCTTGGACTCCAAGGATTCCCCTTCTGTTTCAGTGTTCTCCTTCCTCCCAAGTCCCAAACCAAACCCCACCGACTTTCAAGGCGCGTTTTGTTCTCCTTTTCCCGATTTTCCCTACACAATATGAAGTTTTCAAATTTAAGTTTTGTTTTCACCTCAACTAAATAGATTTAAACTCTTAATCCAAGATACTGTAGTAATCCAAAACTTTTTATGATAAAACTATTTGTTTCAAGTGATTCAAATTCTCGCTCCAAGTATTACTGAGTTGAAAAATATATATAAATTCGATAGACTTCTAAATACTTTTTTTTAGAGCGAATAATTTTTACTGATAGTATTAAAAATTTTGGGTAAAGTGTTGAATTAGTTTATGGACTGAATCCGAATTAATCTCGGCTCCAAAGTGGGGTAGAAAAAAATAATATTATATATATATATATGGGCTTGAAGGGGTTTATCCAAATGAGGATTTTGTATTTTATTTAATTGACAAATGGGCCTAAGTTTTACCCAATTCATAAAAAAGGCCTAAAACTACAATCACAATTTTACCCATTCGTCAAAGTCTAGGTCCAATAACAATAATCACTTATCCATTGATCCAACATTGTTTAAAAAATAGAAAATATGGAAGGAATAAATAGAAAATTAAAAAATAAGGAGCCGACAAATATTATATTCTACACAAAGAGAGTCAACGGAAAAATCCAACCAAAAAAGCTGGAAAATTCGCGGTGCTCTGTACCAATGGCCAAATAGTCAAAAGCCAAAAGATTTTTTTTTATTACAGACCCTTCTTAATTCGTATATTCAAAGATTATGGAAAAAGGAAAAACGATTAATAAACTAATTAAATGCCCTAAAGTCTTCAAAGTTAAAAAGAAAAAAAGAAAAGAAAAAGATATATACGGATTTGGGTGTCGGTTCATTTCATCCTTTTATGATTCCTTCCAAATTTTTATTTTTCTTTCCTTTTTCATATTAAATAATCAATATATACAAAATATGAGTATCTTATTTTAAAAAAATTCAAAAAATATAATTCGTTTTTAAATTAATTGGAATGGAAAATAATTTACGAGAAGCAAGAAGTCTGATGATAACGATTAGGGCACAAATAAATTTGTAAGAAATAAATAAATAAGAGAAGATAGTAGTGGAAGGTAATCTTGGATTGATGGAAATTTAGACCAACAAAAATCTTTAAAATATATAATATATATATGCATATAGAGAGGAGGGGGGGGGGGGGGGGAAGAACAGGAAAAGTCCTATTAATGTTGGAATCTCTAATAGATTTGGAGAAGATATTGAGAATATCTTTCATGTAGTTCTATAAAGTATAAAGGAACCCTAGCTAGTTTTTTTAATGGAGAATTCCATTATATATATATACATATTATCATAAAGAATGAGTTATCACTAGAATGTATAATATATTATATATAAACGTGGTAATAGGCAATATGATTTTTTATAGCAAAGAAATGATCACAATTTTAAGTGGGTTTTGTTTGATCTTATTTTCCAATTCCTATTTACTTTTATCTTAAATATTCATTATCAACTCAAAATATTTTTAAAATCAATTAAAATAATATATATATATTTTGTCTCTATATCGTAGAATATTTGAAGAAGATGGAGACATGAGTGAGAACAAGACTTTGGAAGACGGAAGGTAAGCCCACTACACTACTGCTACTTTTTTTCTCTCTCTCTCTCTCCCTTATCTTTTCTTCACTTCTTAAATTCATTAGTTGCAGATGACATAAATTAACCAAAAAATTCACACACATATCATCACTAACCACCACTTGTTTTAAAAAAATATAATATCCCAAAAATATATAAGATATTTCACAGAATCCCAACTAAATTTGAAGATAATTATCAAATAACAAATAATATAGCAATCAAAATGTTTCACAAATATATATATATATTAATAATGCAAAATTCTTCATCATCAATCAAGCAATCTATAACAGATAGTATTAGAAAATATGTGTTAACAGATTCAGTAAACCAAAGAGAAACAAGACGTTAGTTCTCAATTTCAAGATTTTAATTAATTAATTAATTTTACCGTCAGTTAATTTTGTTTAACGGCCGTCTCTGAAAACTCCGTCATGTAATACTTAAACTTCCGAACGATTCCCTCCGGCATTGACACAAGTACCCGAACAGCGTCCCGATCTCCGATCACCGGCAAAAACAGGCAGTAAATATCGCTAATTAGAGATCCCATCAATAACGGCTTTCCTTCTCCGAAATCCAAATCCTCTAAACCTAATCTCGACCATTGAGAAATCACCAAGCTGCAAGAGAGGTCCGTCCTTAGGGCTTTATCGTTCAAATGATCGATCATCGATTTAACGTAGTCATCGGTCAGTGTAGACTTAGCGTTCTGCACGATTTTCACGCCGCGGTGCAAGTTATCGGAAGCCACGTCATCGACGACGGATTCGGCGCACGCTAGCACGAACGCGTTGCCGTAATAGCCTTGCGGAATCTGAGGGATCAGTCGTTTCCTGACGTTGACGGAGAAGAGGAGTTTCACCGGAGAGGAAGGAGGTAAATCGAGCGATTTAACCCAGCATCTCCACGTGTGAGAAGCTAGGGCTTCGAAAGTGGTGCATTTGAGCGAAGGAACGCACTGTCTTTTCAGGCGGAGAATGTCGTCGGCGGTGAAGGTTAAGGATGCCGGAAGGAGGGGATGGGATTGTAAATATTGAGAAAGGTTGAGGGTTTTTTGGGGAAAGGAATTGGTAAATGTAGGGTGAGGGAAAGTAACTTGTGGGGGATTTCGGGGAATAAGCACGTGGCGTAAGTGGAAAGGCGAGAAGGGTAAATCTGCACTAGGTGTTTTGGTGTAGTGGGCCCAGGCATGCAAAAACTCTGATGTGCCAATGCCATCACATAAACAGTGATTGATTGCGGTGCACAGAATCATTGCCCCACACCGGAGATTCGTCACCTGAAAATTTAGGTAAAATTAAAAATTAGGGTTCTAATAATAATAATAATAATGGAATTCATTGATTTACCATAATCAAAGTGAATCGGATTCATAATGTTTGTTTTTGTATGACTCATCAATCAACGTATTGATTGCATAGATTAAGAAAATTAATCATAAATTAATTAATTGGAATATGAATTAATCAGAAACGGATACATAAAAAGCTCACCAACCCAATATTGAAATGAAGAAAAAGAAGGTAAAAAGGGAAATTATGAAGACCATCAGAAATGTAGGGTCAACTTACTTTTTTGGTCATGGTCTATATCATATAATCCACTCTGATCATCACATTCATTTGTACCAAAAAGAAAAAAAAATGGAGATCGACTAATCCATATATATATATATATGGTAATCATAAAATTCATGAAAACATGTATAATGTTTTGAGTAATCCAAGAAGAATATAAACAGAGATAACACGATCTTGTGTTTTGAGAGGAATATTATATATATATATATATATATATATATATATATATGTGTGTGTGTGTGTGTGTGTTGGTTCTGGAATTTGAGAATTTCTTTAAATAAAACCTAACCTGAATAACTAGAGGAGGATGTCAAGGAAGTGGTGGCATCAACTTTATACAATAGCTTTCTCCAACTTCTGTTTGGATTATGAAAAGCCTGAGAAAATTCATCGGCAGTAATATCCATGAAAGCTTCAGCAAACAAAGCACCTTCTCCATTGCATCCACCTCG
>CM049934.1:22436641-22624652 GCA_027405835.1 Asclepias syriaca
TAATTCATGTCCATTATTTGTCTCTTCACATGCATTTCTGTCCTTTCTCTTTTTATTTAATTACTCTTCTCTTCTTTAATTAAGACAGCTATATATATATATATATCAATTATTTTCTACATATTTTTCGGTCAAGTCAAATAATAAAGTAATTATATATTCATAAATTTTGTCTAAACTAAATATAAATCGCTGACATAATTGTTTAGCTTAATGATTTCAATTAGTTCATAATGTTTGTTTGGAATCATTCATTTATCTTGTTAAGTTATTAATTAGAATCTAGATAATTAACTACACTTGACGCTTTTTCAGTAATTATAAAATTGTAATATATATATATATATATATATAATATCAAGAAATTAAAAGATGAGCAAAAGTAAGGCAAAGGTGAAATGGTGCTTTTTAGCAACGTGAACCATGCACTAACCTTTTATACAGGAAAAAGTGGAGGATGGGGAAATAAAGTCATGTCGACCTCAAATCCCATTACTTCCCTCTCTCTCTCTCTCTCTCTCTCTCTCTCTCTCTATATATATATATATATATATATATATATATAACTTTAGCTAAAAGGAATTTACACAAAGCTTACCCGATAAGTTGATGTACGTATGGCCTTTCTTATTTTTTTATTCTTCTAATTCATTATAGTTAATTCAATCTATTACATTTGAAGATTATGAATTGGAGTTAGAGATGAAATAAAATATCTTAGGGCAGTCAAATTACGAAATTGTCCTCTATTCAATCTGCGTCAATTTTTATTATTAATGGAGTTTTCTTTTACGTGTGGTGTATGTTAAATATACATGAAGTATTAATAAAAGAATAATTAAAGCACAACCGTATATATAAAATATCTTTTTTTTTTTTTTTTTTGCTGCTAAACTTGATCAAAAGAATAATCCCCCAAAAAATGAAGGGAAAACCCATGTGCGACCTTTCCAGATCCAGCTTTCAGCTTCACCATTGATAGCAAAAAAATGTATATATTTCATATAATATTAATCTTTTTTTTTCCCCCTTTCTTCCGATGATAGTTTATTTATTTTAGGAAAGGGAAGAGAATATTTGCAGGTTCCATCAATATATATATATATATATATATATATGTTTTGTTCAACAATTAATGATCTTAGTTCTTTCATTAATTTAATGATATTATAAATTATTTTTTGTTATCTTATTATAAAAATGTGATTGGAAGAAATTTTTTAAAAATTATGGCCATAAATGTTTTAAAAGGAATGATGAATATAATATAAAAAAGAATGAATGGATGGGAAAGAATGCAATACTCCAAACCGTCCACCTATACTACGAGTAGTAGGTCTAATTGTACCCTATTTTTAATAATCTCAATTATATCAAAGTAAGTACCTTCTATTCTATCTCTCTAACCTAATCTCAATTTTATATCTAAATCTTTTTTTCCCCTTTATATGATTTTTTTAATATATACTTTTATTTGCCATAAAATTATTACTATTATGAGTAAAACAAAACTATATTTTAAATTATTAATTTTTTAAACCTGGGTTAGGCATCTCCTTTTTGTATTTTATAGGCAACTAAAGCAAAAGAAAAAAAAATTTGTTTTTTTTGGTAAATTCTCCACAATTAATTAATTTTAGATATATAATAATTTGGACAAAAAGTATATTCTTAAGAATAATATCAAACTTATTGACTATGCCATTGCCACTAAGTTTATATATATATATAAAGAAAGAAAGAAAGAAAACATTTCACCATTTGCTTTATTTCTAAAGTTATTATTATTATAAGAGTAGCAAATCCATTTCAATCGGTGGGTTGTCTTTTCTTTGCAATTCCACCCTTCCAATTTAAGCCAAGTTTTTCTTTATTTCCTACGTTAATATATATTATATATTATATATATTATATATTCTGTATTATAAGATATTTTGAATGAATTCGTGTTTTTAATCATGTTCATATTTTAAGATAAATAAAAATTGAGTCAAATTTTTTAATTTGCTCTAAAGTAATTAATTACATAGTCAAAATATAGTACTCAAGGGAGAGGAGAGAGAGAGGAGAGGAGAGGTGTAACAAATTGACTTCAGCTAGGTAAAGTAGGGTATTGTATATTCATGTACATTATTTAACCAAGAAAAAATAAATGTGCTTTCAACACAATAAACTAGGATCAGCAATTCTCTCTCTCTCTCTCTCTCTCTCTCTCTCTCTCTATATATATATATATATATATATATATATATATATATACATACAATCACATACAACTATTCAAACATGGATCAAAGTCATTGATTTATGGCTGTCAAACATCCTATAAAAATTCCTTTTTTTCTTTTTCTTTTTGTTGTTTTTTTCCTAGCACTACTACCATGGACATGTCTTGTTTATTTTATAAGTTAAAGATGGTAAAATAAATTCATTATTTCCTTGTTCTTTGACAAACAAGAGAAGACAACAAAAGATTAGATTTTTAAATTCATGAATATTATTACTATCATCATTTCATATTTTAGTTTGTCAATTTTAATGAAGTGTGGAGTAATTAATAGTTACTTAACTTTCACTTCTAACGGGTTGATTTTAAATTAATTATTAAGGCCAAAATTGGTTGATAGACAAGAGAAAAAAAAGATTTAATTTTTCTATTCAAGAATCAAGAATGTTGTGTATATTTGAATTGAGTAATTGAAAACTGTAAGAACAAGAACATAACGGTAAAATTATTTGGAGGGAAAAGGTTTGGTGAAAACAAGAAGAGATAATCAGTGAATCTGTGCATTGATTTCATATATTTTGTTGTCTTTTCCTGCAAATACAGCTGGAACTCGTAGTTGGACGGTTGTGGAAATTTCTTCTCCACCCCACATGCTCAATCTCTAAATCCCCCACACCCCCTACCCCTCTTCTTCTACAGCTCCCGTAGGAGATTCCAAAGCCACCATTCTCACTTTTTCTCCAATTTCAATTAATAATTATAGTTCCTGTTTTTCCTTTTTCTTAATTTCCTCTCTTTTTCTTGTCTAGTTGCTTTTTTGGTTCTATAAATTCAACCATTCTCAATCACAAAAACCTCTTCCTCTTCTCTTTACTTTCTCCCCTATAGATTTGGGTTTCTTTAGCCTACTGTTATTCTGTTTTTCTTTCTTTCTTCAAAAAAAATTCTTGTTCCTCTCATTCTTTCTGCAATAGGCTCTGTTTTTTATTCTGGGTTCTTGATTTTCTAACCAAAGATCACATCTTTGATCGCTAAAGTTTCAATCTTTACGGCTGCTGCCTAAGGGAAACTCTGTTTTTGTTTATATTTGTGTGTATTAAACTTGATGCTGCATATCTTTTTTTTGATGTTAGAGACTCATGTCTCCTGTACTCAGTGAAATCCTTCGTTCCGGGTTTATGATAAATTCATCACTAAGGCTTAGAACTCATCTTGTTCAATCTTTCTCTGTTGTTTTCCTCTACTGGTTTTATGTGTTTTCATGAACAATTTTTCTTGAGATCTTGATCCGTATATAATTATATATATTATATATACATACATATTAATTTTCTTGTACTACTACTACTAGTATATCCAATAATCATAGTATATATATATATATATAAAGATTATTAACATTTTGGGGGGTTTTAATTGGCATGGCTACTTCTAGTGGAAATTCTTTAGGTTCCCAACAGAACTCTGGATCTGAAGGATCAGCAGCAGAGCTGCAACTTCTGATGGACCAAAGGAAAAGAAAAAGAATGCAATCAAACCGTGAATCTGCAAGAAGATCCCGGATGAGAAAACAGAAGCATCTGGATGATCTTTTGGCTCAAGTGACTCAACTGAGTAAGGAAAACAATCAGATCCTAACCAGTATGAATGTCACCACACAACAGTTTCTCAATGTTGAATCTGAAAACTCTGTTCTTAGAGCCCAGATGATGGAATTAACACAAAGATTGCAGTCTTTGGATGATATTATCAATTATGTGAACTCCAACACTGCAAATGCAAATGCAAATGCCATGTTTGAAATTGAAACCCTGGAACAGCAACAATCCTTCAATCCTGCAGATAATTTCTTGAACAATCCATGGAATTTGATGTATCTTAATCAGCAACCAATTATGGCTCTGCTCATGACATGTTTCAGTATTGATCATCTTGGATTGATTCTGTTTGTTAGGGATGGAGAGAATGTCAACTTTATTAATTCTAGTTTTTTTTATATATCTATTATTAGTATTTGAGAAAAAAAAGCATAGGAGTGGTGTATGATTGGAAAAGAATACTTTTGGGCGAAGTGTAAACCCTATCCCACATGGTAAAAAAAAATTGGTATTTCCCATTGTAAATTATGGTTTGTCCAAATGATTTTTGTCCTTTTTGGTTTGCAACATATTGTTGCATTCTAACATAAACTATGACCTAATATAAATTTTGTTTATATTTCAAATTTATAATATTTAGAATCATAAATAAAATTATAATATTTAGAATCATAAATAAAATTAGATAAAATTATGATCATAATTATTAAACAAATTTGTTTGTTTGTTTATGTTGAGTTATGCACAATTGACTTGCCTTTACATAATTTCATAAACAAATGCTAAAATACAAAGCAATAATGTAATCAAGAAAAATAAATAAGTATGATTAAAATTGAGGGTCTAAAGAGTCAAAAGCACAATCATTTGGCAGTAAAAAACCGTTTCATCCTCCTCTATGTAACAACCACCATATTCTTCTTCACCATCTGTGCCATATTCCTGAAGTTCAAGCTGTGAAAAACAAATTTGTGTGAGAAGACATTAAAGCTCCAATAAACATCAGATCTATGAGAGCTGAAATACTACACCATGACAGACAGCTCCCAGACACTTCAGTTCAATACTCACATTTCAGCTGCCGATTGTATTTATCTCAGGAAAGAAGAGGACAAGAGGAAAAAAATTGAAAAGATCTACCATCAACAGAATTTACAGGTTTAAAACATTAGATATCTTGCAGTAGACAATCAGTTGCATTTGTAGAAGCAACCCACTCAACCTTCCAAAACGAGTTACAAAAACATGGTAACATATATAAATCAAGAGAGAAAATTCACAAGGATGATTCATTCCCAGGTTTAACATTTAAAGCAATAAACCCACAAACCTGGAAAAGAAATAAGCAATTATCGAACTCCAAGTTTACCAAAACCAACATTCAGTAGTAGAATTCTCCGTGAAACTAAAAAAGTCACAAATTTTTAAATGAAAACAAGAAAAGCCAAATAACTGGTAATAGAATCCTCACCAAGTCAAACTGTTCATCCAAAGGACGGCGATCTCTTGGTTTCTCAGCATCTAGGCCATCGAGGTCAACAGCAGGTTTCTGAGATTCAGAAATTTCAAAATTATGTTTTTCTACATTGACAATGCCAGATTTTCCCCCCACCACACTTGACTTATTACTCAATTCCAGATCACTTGGTCCTTCAGGAAGATTAGCTTTAGCCACAAAGTCCTCTTCTAAGTCCTCCACATCCGATCCAGACCGCGACAAATCACTGTCATCTAGTAATGCGGCAATCTCATCATCAACTACTTTATCAATTTTTGCATTAAAAGTCTTGGATGCCACAGCGTATATAGACTTATCATCAGACTCCTCATCCACTTCACTAATACCAACCCTCGAAGCATTATAAGCCTATTACAAATCAAAAATTACACATTTTTTAGGGATCAAAAACAACAAATTCAGTCAGGAAGATATTATTATTTTTGTTCTGAAAATCTATGATGCACCTGAAAAACAGAAAACAGAAGGCATTACAGGTCTATGAACAAATCAAGATATGGCCCCCTTAATTTTGGTTTTAATTAATAATGTAAATTTACCAAATTTCTGATACGTATGCGTCTATTTGGACAAAAAAATAAACTCAATTGGGTAACAGTGAGCCCTCTCATAATGAAATACACAATAAGCATAGTCAAAAATCACTTGCTAACAAACCTTAACATCAGGTGGGAGCTGTTTAAGCTTAGCCTTCGGATTCTCAAAATACATTGAACCTCCACCGGTGTTCTTAATCTCTCTCAGGTGAGCAAGATAGTTGTAACCGTCATCAGGAAATCCAAGTTCAATTATTTCCCTCCTTATATGGTCCGGCAAAGGCTTCCTAGGCTGATATTCCGAATATCCATAACCAGCACCGTAGTTAGCCCCCGGTGCATCAGCAAATTTGGAATCTGAGCCATCAACTGAAAAGGCATCCTCATTCGGCCGAACATCATCCAAACCGTCCACAGTATACGGATTCTTATCAACCCTAACAAAAACTAAGTCCCCAGAAGGTCCGCCGGTGAAATTTGGATCAGAAGTATCCCTCGTTAGTAATTGAAAAGTCGCTGACTTTTTCTTGTCAACGAATTTACCTTTTCCCATCTTGACGATATAGATTATAAGTTAAAGACAGACAATTAGGAAAAAGATTAAAAGTAATTTCAGGGAATTTGTCCAGTAAAATTCACAGAGACGATGAGAGGTTGAAGGGAAGCGCTGTAGTAGTGTTTGTTAAAACCCTAACACAAAAGAATTCTGGGAAAGAAAAAGTTGAAGTCAGGGAAATTAGGTCCCTCAACTATTCATGATTTTCCATTTTGGTCCCTTTTCTTTATTTTTCTTCTATTTTGTGTATATCTCTTAAATTGTAATTGTATTTGTTCTAAGTTAAGTTTTTTTTCTTTTTTTTATCAAATATACGTATTAAAATATATAAATGGTGAAAATTTGTACTCAATGAATGTATTTACATATATATATATATATATATATATATATGCAAGTTGGTATAGCATAAATGCTGAACAGAAGAGTGTACTTTTCTTGTATTTGAAAGGGTAGAGAGAGGATATATGGTGTGGGGACAAAGTGTAAACGAAGCCATCTCTCTCAATATCCTTAATTTCCCTCTCTCCACACCACACCACACTGCAGAGAGAAAAGTGGTTACGCTTGTTAGTTGGGATGGCTTGTTCTTGAGGCCATTTTTTTATTTTGAGGTGTGGAGGACAACTATAAATTGAAGTGAAATTGAGATCCTTTTGGTGAATAATCAAGAAATCAAAAATCCATGGAGAAGATGACATCAAGAAGAAGTTTGTCCTCTAAGTTTCTATTCTTTGCTATGGTAACATTGGTTGGTCTAATAATTAGTTGCTATGGTGAAGAATTAGCCGGAGGATCTGCTCCTCAAGTGTCAACAACAAGTGAAGTCATGAAGGATGTTCGGCAAAGGAACAAAGATGACAACAATGTACAAGTTAGAAAAGGAAATAGAAAAAATGGTGGTGGTGGTGGTTGGGGATGGGGTGGTGGAGGAGGAGGAGGAGGAGGAGGTAGTAGTGGGAGTATAGGAGGAGGTGGTGGATGGGGGTGGGGAGGAGGAGGAGGTGGATGGTGGGGGTGGGGGTGTATGAGTCCAAAGAGACACCAACATAATGAAGGTGGAGATGGAGGTGGAGGTGGGCATAAGAAGAAGAAGAAGAAGAAGAGAAGATTTAGCAATGAAGATTACAAGATAGGAGAATTTGCAGAATGTATGGGAGAAGGAAGGTGTCAAGGCATGAGATTAGATTGTCCTCTTCATTGTGGCGGACCATGCTTCTATGACTGCAAAAGTATGTGCAAAGCTCATTGCCGACCACCACAACACTAGCTACCTACCTATGCATGCATGCATGCATCTTCTTTCTATAATCTTTCTTTTGATTTGATTTGATTTGATTTGTTGTGGTTTGAGGTTTGAGGTTTGTTGTAGTATTAGCATTTTCCTACTAGTAAATGAGATTGCTGATTTAAATTTTGCATATATATATATATGCACATAACAAGGAAAGGTCATTTGGTGCATAACATTTCTTGCTTGTGGTTTGGAAGTGTTGGAGCAGTATAAATTTTAAGTGGGCGGAAAAGGGAATATTGTAATGACATCCTTTCTCCAAAAATTGTGACTAGAAGTTAGAAAGTGAAAATGCATATATATATAAAGTCTCATAAAGTTTGTTTCCTTTTCTAATATCTTACTATGCACTACTTTTTTGCACTTCCAAACATCTTTTACTTTGTTTTCTTCTTCTTACCTTATTTTCATCTTTTTATCTTACACAAAACTGTTGAACTTAACTTCATTTATTTTCCTAACTAACCCATAACTAATTAGACAAGAGAAAAAGATAGCAATGGGATGAGAAACTATATATATAACAACACTTATCAAAAAAAATTCATGGAGACAGTGATAATCATTGTTAATGAATGCATTGACCAAAAAAAAAAAATATATATATATATATATATATATATGTATAGCTTCTGAAGCACAAGGAGTATCGAGTGTATGTAATGAATATCTATATCAACATCATGATGGGAGTTGAAACTTGAAACTACTATTATGTTGGCCACTCAAAGAAGCAAGAGAACATCCCTAAAATGAGGCCTCCATAAATAATAGTATAAAAGTTTGAATTAATTAAATAAGAGGAGAAATTCATGATTCATTGCTGCTGCTCCTGCTCCTGCTTTTGGATATATAATTTAGTTCTCAAAAACATATCCTACAAGCTGCATATACTTTGCTTGCAAATTACCCTCCTTTACTTTTTTTTTTTTTTTTCTTGAATTGCACACACTTGTAACCTTAAAAGTTTTATTCAAATAAGGTTGAATGAATAAAGTGGGGGAACTTCATGAATAGATTCAAAAGCCCACCAGACTGTTCCAACACATTTGAAAGCTGAAGTCTCACTTCGATTTCCGCCTTTCTCTGTCGTTGTCTACTCTTCAATTCTCCCCTTCCCATTTCCATTTCCCCTATTTCTTTATGGACGGCTTTTATTTGCTGTAGAAAGAAATGGAAGCAATTAGGAAACAAGCTACTAAGCTCAGAGAGCAGGTCGCGAGACAACAACAGGTAGATTGAAAACACATACCATCAAGACTGTGAAAGCCCTAATCTTTAACTAAGGGAAGCTGAAATCTTGAATGATTTCTTTTGTTTTTCCTTTTCTTTTTATGGGTTCTTTCGGACATTTGTTGCTAAGCAGGAACTTCTTCTTCTTTCTTTTTTGACTCTGCCTGAAGATGATTTGCTCTGCATTCTAATTAACTTGTTTATGTGTCAGTAAGGAAGAAATTTGTGTATGGTTTATAACTTGCTTTGCTTTTATGGGTTTTTGTGTTTGATCAAGTCGCTCCCTTTTTGAGTCTCGTGACCTTGAATAAAGTTTAGGAGTTGGAACAGGAGGTTTAAAGAATTGGAGTGAAACCTATGAGTTTTTCATGGGATTCAGGACAATGCATCCGTTTAAATGTCTACTTATTGAGAAGAAATTTATGCAATATATAAAGGCCTACTAAATTCATGAAGATTTAAGTTACCTCAGCTCCAACAAAGTGATGAACTTTACTCTTGCTTTGTAGTCTTTATATTTTTCCTTTTCCTTTTAGGGATGAATTTAGGTGAATTGTAAATCGTGCTGCTGCCTGCTTCTTGTATTATATTTTTGTTTTTAGTCTATTAGCAAGTAACTACCATTCCTAAATTTCACTTCTTTAGTTAAATTTAAGTAAGTATTATCAGTACGAATCTCTAGAAATTTGCTTTTCTTTCCATTGCTTTTCACTAGGCTGTCCTTAAGCAATTTGCTGGTGGAGGTGGGGGTGTAGAAAATGTTGCAACTGATGATTTTTGAAGTACTACAGCATCAAAAACTTGAGAAACTTTACATCTCTACTCGTGCTGGAAAGGTTTGTTGCTGCATTTACTTTGTTCATGCTTCTCATTTATTCCCCACACGTTTACCTATTTCTGCTTAACAGCATCTTCAAAGGGATATTGTTCGAGGTGTGGAAGGTTATATTGTTACTGGATCCAAGCTAGTAGAAATTGGTAAAGTTGCTGAACATGATTCATATTCATTGTACTTGGTGGTTTGCCTTAAGCTAAACTTTTCATTTTCTTCATCACACCTTGCTTTAACAGGTACCAAATTGTCAGAAGATAGTAGAAAATATGGTGCTGAAAACACATGCACCAGTGGAACTGTATTATCTAAAGCTGCATTAAGCTATAGTAGAGCATATGCTCAAATAGAAATGGAACGTGAAAATTTGTTAAAAGCTCTAGGCACACAGGTATGGCTGATATTTTCCCACACTGTATTTGATATACTTATATAACCATTTATAATCTCCTGGTTACTCTTTTGTCTGCAAGGTATAACTTTGCTTATGCAATATCTTTGTTGGTCAAATTGCAAGTAGGTTGCTCAGCCATTGAGAGGCATGGTAGTGGGAGCTCCTTTGGAGGATGCTCGACACCTTGCTCAACGTTACGATAGAGTAAGACAAGAAGTTGAAGCTCAGGTGAGATTAAACCCGCATTGATAGATAATCCATAATCTAGTTTTATGAATAGTTGTTCGATATACATTTGTGGGATTTATTATATCATCTTATACTAGACAATTTGCAAATAGTATGTATTTCAAATGGAATTGTTTCTACTTTTTTTTGAACCTGCACAGGTTATTGAGGTTTCTAGACGCCAAGCTAAAGTGAGGGAAACAAACGGTAATCCTGATACATTAGCTAAGCTTGAAGCTTCTGAAACAAAACTTGAAGATTTGAAGTCAAACATGAGTACATTGGGTAAAGAAGCTACTGCTGCAATGGCTGCTGTTGAAGGTCAACAGCAAAGATTGACTCTCCATAGGCTTATATCAATGGTAAACTATTTCTAGTTCAGTAATTGTCAAATGTATTAGTACCAGTACCATTAGTATCATCTCCACTGATTCTTTCATTCTCTTCTTGGATGAAGGTTGAAGCAGAGCGCAATTATCATCAACGAGTTTTACAAATCCTCAATCAACTTGAGTCTGAGGTATGAATTTCTTATTACATCGTTTTGGCTTCGGATTTTTTTGTATACAATTGGAATTAAATCATATTCTTTACGAGCAGATGTTGTTAGAGCGGCAACACGTTGAACCTTCACCAACTCCAGCTATCGATAGTACTATGCCTCCTCCATCTTACGAAGAAGTAAACAATCTGTTTGTTTCTCACATGAATGGTGGTTCAACGGATGCTATGGGTTACTTCCTTGGAGAGGTCACTTAATTTTTTTGCTTCTCATGCTTCAGTAATAATCTATCTCGATTTTTAACAATTATGTGTGTCTCTTATAACATGTAGGTAGTACATCCTTATGAGGCTGAGTCCGAAGTGGAGTTAACATTATCCATTGGTGACTATGTAGTTGTTCGAAAGGTCTTTTTAGAATGTTTTCTTATTTTTTTGATGGTTTTAAGGTAAGGTTGTTGTTGATTTGAAAGAAAATTTGTATTGGACATATTTGGCAGGTAACAAACAATGGATGGGCTGAAGGTGAATGCAAAGGGAAAGCAGGTTGGTTTCCCTTTGGTTATGTTGAGAAAAGAGAAGTCATTCTTGCAAGCAAGGTGGCTCAAGTCTTTTGAAACTCCTCCTGTATTTTCTTGGTGCATACAGTTTTTTCATCATTCAGAAGTTGTACCACTAAAATTTCTCTGCACAATTCTAATCATCTTTTCCTATATGGAAATATTTATTCATTCTAATACCTACATCTCTTTTAACATAACATTGAAATTGAAATTGAAACCCTACTAGAGTTATTAGCAAGTAGACAAATTTCTTGGTCGTAACTCTCCATGCATTCATTCATGGGACCTTGCCCACCAAAGAAGGCCAATGTTGTGGTCCTATACCCACCCCCACCTCCACCCCAAGTATTGGTAATTAGATTAATGTGATTGATGATATTGATTGTTGTGTGTATATTTGTTTATACTTAACTCAAAATTATTAGTTGTATTGAAATCATTTCTTTCTAGACAAATAATTAGGTAATGAAGTTTCTAGTAAAGTTAGTGAATGGGGCATGACCAAATAATTGTTGAAGGGCCATCAAAAGCATTTTTTTTTTTTGTAAAGTTGGTGAAGTGACATTTTTTTGGATGGGGGTGATGGTAGGTTTATTCACTATTTTTTTATTTTTTTTAAAAAAAAATAATTCATAACAATTTGTTTTTGTTTTTGTTTTTGTGAGGAAGAAAAGAAAAGAAAAAAGAATTTGGAAAGGGTGAATTGAATTTGATAGTACCCATTGGAGAAGAGAATTTTAAGAATTGAACAAAACAATTTAAGGTAGACCCATACAAAATTGCCAGTCTGTCTGTCTGTCCACCTTATCTCATCTATAATAATCATAGTAACAGAAATATCTCTTATTTATTTTGGTTTTTGCCAGACCAAAAAGCCAAAAAGTTACCCATTTGCGCTTTTCTATCAATTCATTTCCGAGAAAAGAGGGAAATTAAAAAAAAATAAAAAAAATTTTGTGCCTTTTTCTAACCGTCACTTCCTTTCTTCAGACCAAACCCATATGATTTCCCTTAAAAACATGAAAATTTCTTGAATCTACGATGCGCAAACACGTGAGACATGACCCAACCCAAGTTTGTTTGTCTACACACACACACACACATATATATATATATATATATATACATACATATTAGCTGACTCAAATCTTGGAAAAGAAAAAGTAGTCCGGCGGTTTTAAGATTTCATTCATGTTCATGTGATTGATTGATCCCAAGAGATATTTACAATTAACCCACTCACACACACACACACACAAAAAGAAGATAAGGGTTCTTCCTTGAACTGGATTTGCAGAAAAATGTCCAAAAAAAGAAAAGATCTTGATTCTTGATTGATAAGCCTAGCTATATATATATATATAAAACTGATCTACAACAAAGTTCTGTATCTCTTGGAACCGGCAGGGGGGTTAATAATCTGTGGAACCGCAAAAGAATTATCGTCGGTCCATTTCCTAATATTATTAGATACATCTTTGTTGGAGCCTTTGAAACTGATAATTTGTCCACCAAAAACCATGTCCGAATTAGTAAACGATTGAATTTGAGTAGTAGAATTATACAGAGGAGGTGCCGGCGGCGGCGGCGGGGGAACCCAACTTCTTAGATTGATCTCTTCAAAATCATCATCACCACCACCACCATCCCATAATGGTATCATATCATTATCTGTTGCACTACCACTCTACAATCCCAACCAAAAAAAAATAAAAATGTACATATTATAAATATAAATAAATTAAAGGGTAGGAAATTAAATTATTTTTTTTGAAGGATATGAATAAATGCAAACCTTACAGAAACCAAAAGGAGGAGAAGTAGAAGGATCAAGAAAATCCTCAACATGCCATCCCGGTAACATTTCTATCAAATATTCCGATATGCTACTACTTGTGCAGCCGCCACAGTTGACGGTCGTCATTTGACCGTGAAAAGAATCATTTGTTACGCTTGGAATTCCTGAACCAGCAGCAGCTCCTACCTTTGAAATTGAAGAAATATTACGCGGCTTATTATTATTATTATTAGTGTAATTCGTTGACTTTTTAAGTCTGGGAACGCCGCTGACGTCACTAACGACGTTAACGTTAATATTATTATTATTATTATTATTAACAGTGTTGGCAGTAGCAGCAGCTTCAGAATAAAGGGAAGAGGTCGGTGAAAGTTTGACTCCCGTTAGAAGAAATCTGTTGTGTTTCTGAGTATGTTCGTTTGCTTTATGTATTGGTATATCGCATTCTCTGCACAGGATTGCTCGATCCTCTTGACAAAACAAAAACGCCCTTCTCTCCTGTTTTTTTTTCACAATATATATATATATATATATTAGAACAAATTAAAGTGGAGGAAATAAATTAAAAAATATATATATTGGAGAGAGAAGAGAAGCACACCTGGCAAATGTCACAGAGAGGGGCTTGTTTAGTAGAAGGTTGAAGAAGAGAGAAGCGTTGGTGTTTTCCGGCGAGCTTGTTGGCATGGTGGACGCGGTGGTCACAGGCGGAGCAAAGTGCTGCTTCATCGGCAACGCAAAATACGGATGCTTCGTCTTTATTGCACACGTCGCACTGGATCTTCATCTCCGATTTGATTGACCGATCGATGGATCGATCGCTTTGATCAAATTCTGCTTGACTTTTTAAATTTTTATTTTCAATATCTATGGAGAAAAAAAGGAAAAGGGAAAAAGAAGATTGTTGTTTTTCCAGAGGAGAGGAGAAGAAATGGTGGGGAAGGAGCGTTGAAGTTTGGTGTCGTGAATGAAAAGAAGACAATGTAGTTCTTATATCACTACTATAATTAGACATTATTCATTCACTTTCAATATTATATTATTAGTATCACTTACTATAATTATATTTTGTACCCTCTCTCAAATAAGTTTTATATATATATATATATATATATATATATCCCACCAACGTACCATCACATTTTTTAAAGAAAATTTGAAAGTTGTACTATCTTCTAAGTTATATCTTGATTTAACATAATTTTTTAAGAAAAATTTTCTTAAAAGAAGAATTAAAGGGTAGATGGGGTTTGAATCAGACGGCTGTAATAAATTGGTGGGACTAAGAAACATGGTAGCATTTATTTGCTATCCCATGTGAACCATGAATATGGTAAATTCACCAAAATGACATTATTTTTTAATAAATAGTTTTTAATATGGAATTATATCTAAAAATAGTTCCGCTGTGAATGTTTGGATTTATTATTTTATTTTTTTCTAAGTTAATAATAATAAATTGTTAGATTATGAAAGGTACATACGTCACTTTAATTAGTAACAAAATCTATGGACGGGGGCGAGGAAGAAATTTAGGACAGTGAAAAATTGGAAATTTTGAACGGTAAAGAAGTGAATCTACTGAACATGCATGCGATATTGGTTCCTAGGAACAAAAAAAAAAAAAAAAAAGCGTACTAAATTGTCGCATGATTTTGGAGCTCCACATGATATGTTTCATTGGAAATTGGAATAGGACAAGGCTACAACTTATAATATAATTTCTGCCATAACAAACAACTGCATTCCTTCTTTTTTTTTCTTATCAGTGCTTAACTGCAAAATAAACTTATTTTGTGTCTATCCTTTTTTACTTTTTCCATCACCTTGATATATACCTTAGTCAAATGGTCTCAATAGGGTCCTCACATCCCTTCATCACAAAAAAAATAAAATAAATAAATAAATAAATAAAATAAAATAACTTTGTTTCTACTAATTATAAATTCAAATCATCATATCATAGTTACTAATAAAAGCATAATCATCATAAATTTTATCTTAAATCATATCTATATTAAATTGGATAAATTCAATTATTAAAAATAACTTTTAAATCTAATAACAATCTCATTTAAATAAAAAAATCTTCTTACCACCTTGAAAAGCTCTTTATTCTCTAATATATATGTATATAATATATATGTGAGAGAGAGAGAGAGAGTATTCTTCCCAATTATTTTGGTTATATTAAGATACACCAATGATTTGTGAACTAGCTTGGTTAGAAACTTTGCACTAATGGTGAGAATAGTGAAACATTAATTTAATGTTGTAATCTTAAACAGATCTGATATGTCAGAAATAGTAATAATAATACTAGATTAGTGCATAATGTTAGTCATCTTTACTATAAATATATATACTAATCAATATTAGTATTAGATGCTTATATTTGGCCTAGATATGATACTGATAGGATATGATATGGTATAATAGGATGTGGCTTTTTAGACTATTATATTAATGTTACTGTCACTTTTCTTTTCTTTTTTTTTTTCTTCATAAATGTCAAAGCTGTAAATCACTACTAATTAATATTTGTCACGCAAACACAAATCATTGGATATTTTTTTCTTACGAATCAGGAAATGCCAAAATCCCGACTGTGAAAGCTGATATTTGTGAGTGTTAATATCTTCTTATTGCTTTTCATGTTGGTTTCAAAACGTTTTCCCACAAAAAAAAAAATTTAAATAAAAATTGGTGTAAATAATAATAAATTAAAGCGGATTCTCTATCTATAGTAATGTCCTCATCCTTTACTTCAGCAGCCAGTTTCTCTTTTACTGTTGATTTCTGATTCAAATTTATTACCAAAAAAGAAAAAATCACATTTCCATATGTACTCCACGTGAAACGTAGCTCATTGCATGATTTAATGTTCAACTTAATTCTCTAATTCTTGTTGAGTTCATCACTATTTCCTAAAGCTTATAGGTATACAAGATAAGAAGTAGGTAGGCATATTTCAATTCATAAATGGTCATCCAATATATAATAAGAGTCAGTAAATGCACCATTTCAATCTATTGCCCCCAAAATTTTTCCTTTTCTTGATTTCAATTAAAAGGGAAGTTGGGAGGTGAATGGGGATGGTAGCTTTCAGAAAAGGCAAAGACTATGGGAATAAAATCTAAGTGAACATGACTACACCCAGTACCCATACCTATATACCCATACCCATACCCATGCTTAAATACATACTTACTCCTTTCAAATCTTATCCAAGTCAGTCAAGCTTCAAATAGTAAATGATGCACTTCTAACTTTGAGTTCTGTATTCAAATAATTGAAGATAAAAGGAAAAAGTATTAGAAATTCTTTCAAGTAGCTTTTTCAAAAACAAGGTCAAATATCTGGATAAAGCTTACAGAATTGAATTCTGAAGATGATGATATATATATCCCAATCTATAAAAATGTATAAAAACTGAGAAACTCGAAAATCGATGCTAATGTATGCAATTCCAATAAACATAAGAAGCTTTGGGAAGAGATATTCCACTAACCTAAGCTAACAAACAGGATGTTTCACCCATTCTCATGTGCCATTGTGGTCCATTTGTGCCATATAATGCAGCCTAGTTGGGATTTCAGAATAATAGTCCACATGAAGATATACGCCAAAAGCCTCCGCCAGGTTGGTCAGATTTAGCCTTAGTTCTCTCTGTGGTCCATATACCACCCCCACCCCCCAATATTCTTTTACCTCTTTCCTCTCTACCCCAACCAAGTCAAAATTTACATTTTACAAGCCTGAAGACCCGCAATTAAAGAAGACAGAAGAGAGAATAGTAGTAAAAATGACATATTTCTGATCTATTTTTACTATACACAAGAAGTCTCTAGATCGAATCTTTATTCAAAATGAAATAATAATAATGATATGGGGGTGGGGGGGAAGTGATTAAAATATATACTATTTGAAAGATGCAGGCAGGAGTGGAGTGATATGAAAGGAATAGGGAACAAACACTTTATACTAGAAAATTGTTAGTAAGATTATTATATTATATGTAGTACTATAATTGAACAAACAGTACCATTTTATGAGGTTTCCAACTTGCCCCTAATGCAGCTTAATCTTCCGACAACAAGTGCCCAACTACTACTATCCCACCAAAGATCTTTATTTTATCTTTCTTTTTTTTTTTCTTTTTTGGGAAAAAAAAAGGGTCCAACTGTTAGGATTTGTGAATACTACACAGATTTCCTGAGACATCCAGATCACAGCCAGTATGATCTTTAGGGAAACTTGGTAATATCTTTCTTGGTATGATTATATATGAAAAATTAGGATATTTCTTACAGGAAGCTAAATAGAGGTAAAAAAGAACAGAAGGAAGAAACTACGACTCAATTCTGTTTATGAATAAGAGTGATTTGTGTACCAAGAAAAGATCAAGAAAAAGGTTGTTTCTGCTCTGGGATCTGAAAACCAAGGGAACTATACTTCTAAAACTGAATTCTTTGAAGATTCCTGAGAAATTCAGTTATGATGCAGAGAGGGAAAATGAACAGATGAACCTGGATTTTGCCCATGATTCGTATATAAGACCAAAAGAGTGATGATAGAAAGTGGAGCAACAATAAAAATGAACCATACTGAACAAAAAAGAAAAAAAAAAAAAAAGAAATACATTTTTTTAACGTATAGAAGGAGACCTTTGAAGGAAAAGGTAGGGCTCCTTTCAGATTTCAACCGCTAACACTAGTCTTTCTGCTCTGAAGTTTCGCTCTCATTCCCAGAGTTACCCGGGGGCTGCTTCCTCCGTGTTCTGCCTGTCTCGAATAAAAATGGAAGTCCCTGTACCTGCAAGTTCCTCATTATCATTGTTTATCTCAAATACATGCATATAACACAGGGAAGTTCAGAGTGTCAACAATGCTTTTTGAGAAAGAAATTACAGCATACTGATAGTAGTAACATTATAAAATTCAACAGGAATTTAATGATTTGGATGAATCAAAAGAGGCTGAAGTCACTGTTGTCACCAACTTACTGAAAGAAAATAGCAAGTCAGCCTATTCAAGTGCCCGTAAAGTAGTTCAAGAGGGCAAAGAAAAGAAGAATGCAAGATAAGGTTTTTTTTTTTTTTTTTTTTGTTTTTGTTTTTTATATATGCACAAGCGTGGAATTTTCATATGATTCTTTTTTCCTTTTGTTTTTTAAAATGTTCACTATTTCTTTGCATGATGGAACAGTGAGAAACTCTGGTTAGTATGCAAGTTAGAGCTCTGGCGGCTTATTCAATTCCTAAATATTTTAGTACAATGATATTAAGTGTAAATTATACCCTAACCACAACCATTAGTAAGATAAACTTTACAGTTCTTGTAACCCAACATAATGGTTTATGTGCACTACACAAGACTAGCTCTCAATAACAATGATTCATACTACAATAGAATATGAAGACGAAGAATGCAATAAACTAACATACCTCAATTAAACACCCTGAAACAAGGTCAACATTTTCCCTTGGGATGACTTCTTTTCCATTAATGAAAATTGATAATTTCCCGTGATTTGTCAGATGGAATGAGCCATTAGCGTCCATATTTATAGTTGCCTGATCAGCATAAAGGTCAAAGCAATCGAACAAATATCAGGTCAATCCAAACAAATGTACTTAAAACATGCTACAGCTATCTGTATGAAGTTAGCTAAAATGAAAATTTGATGAAATCAAAATTAAATAGGAAAAGGAAATCAAGCCTTGATAGCTTAAAAACACTGCACCATTGCAAATGAACTAGATATCAGTTATTAATGAGTTTGTTAAAAACATAAGACATATATATCAAGCTCATATCTTTTTTCAGACTACGCGTAGGAGAAATTTAAGGATTGTTAAAGAAATTATCAAAGAAAAATCTGATGCAAAATATACCTGCCGTCGAGAAATCTTGTTGGAACCGCATTCCATTCCCAAATCAATATCAACTTTGACATCTTCAGTAGATCTCCCTATTAAAACCTTAACACCAAATAAAAGTTAAACTATAAAGAAGCATATATAAAGCAGATTTCCCAGAAGTTTGAATTTCAATTTTTTCACAGAAGTTTGAATCCCATGTGTCAAGCAATTTTCCTTCATCAGAATATATCTTCTCTCACTATATTGCTTTATTTTTTTGATAAAGCAATATAGTGAGAGACAGAAGGATGAGGAGATGTCGGAAAGCTATGTAAGTAAATTAAACTTCTTATACCTTGGTTTTCTTAATAAAATGCTTTGAGCAGCGGCCATATAGAACTGCAAATGCTCTATTTGCACAAATCATCCTCTGCAAAGAAGAATTGGCAGCTTGTTCTAACTGAATTATTCTTCTAGCATCTTCCTGCTGGTATTTTAACACTACAAAGATAAATTGGGTACATCTTTCAATAAAAAGCAGGAAAATGCTTCATCAGGCATTAAAAAAAAAAAAAAAAAAAAAAAAAAAAACAAAGGATTGAAAAACTACCTTCTGAATTGCAATTCAAATTCTGATCATCAGGACTTAAATCCATATCAAGGATCTGCAAAAAGTAATTAAGAAGGGACGTGAGATTGGAGCATCAACTATACCCAAAACCAACTAAGGCACAAGATAAGGAAAGTTTACCATTGCCTCAACATCAGAAAAATAAGGCAAATCATCATCACTCATGCAAGGAAGCTCCTCCTCATCAGGAACAACTGGAATTGTGATTGCCTCAGCAGCTGTCTCTTCATGGTTTTGAAAGTTTGATGTACTATCAACATCCTGCTTACCACCAGCAGCATTATTCTGGAATCTCAAATGTGGATCTGAAGATTGGGCTTGCTTCTCTATGTGAGAATCAAATGAGTTATGATTGAGGTAGTTTTTGGTTGTTCAACCTTTGCCACTAGCTGTTTCTCAGACCCAGGGACTGAATTCTTGTCACAAGAATGAGCCGAGTTGACTAAAGCAGGATCTTCACAAGTAGTGGCTCTCCTGAGTGTCATGTGCTGAACATCAGTTTGTAGTGGTTCAGTTGGATATGATGACCTTGTTGAGTGTGATGGAAAATGTGATTTTGAATATGTACTTTGTTCACTTCTAGTGAGAGTCTTGTCAGTAGCTTTTCGAGTATATGAGAACTTCTCTACAGATGAGAGCATTGGATAATAAGGCCCATCATATTTAGTAGGGGTAATAGTAGAACTAGAAGTTGAGGGTAAACAGATGGGAAGAAAAACATCATCATTGTCAGGAATTTCAGGGTCCTCAGTACTCAATGTGCAAAAAATAATTCCACTGCGTAACTCAGGAAATGCAGGATTGACAGCTAGTGCAGATGATAGTTATGAGCCTCCACACTCCAAACAACAGGTTGATCATCATAGCAGTACTGCCCATGTTCAGCGGACTCACCAGGATGTGCAGCACTAGGAGTATTAATAAGGCAACGTAATGGAGCAGCTGCAACCTCAAATATACCTAGATCAGGGACATGATCCTCATCAGGAGAATCCAATAAAATTGAGCTTAAGTTTTCAAGAATAGATTTCTCAATCATGACCTTGTCATCATCTCCAAAATTCAAATCCTCATCAGAGTTGAAGTTGAGCAAAGAATTTGATAATTCGGCAAGGTACTCCTCCACATTTGGAACTGGATCGTTCATTACAGTACATGGAAGCTCAGGTTTTGAGTCCACAAAACTGTATCCCAGTACGCTTGCACCATTTGCATCAAAATCATCTGCAGTTACAAGGTTGTTTCTTGTATGGTCCTCTGTCTCTCCACTAATGTCTGCTAGTATGGAAGGAGCTAAACCCTCAACTGCACTCCAATTTGGTGGCATCTGGGAAGAATCATGAAAATTGGGTAAAGAGGCACCAGAATATGAAGGTGGTAAACTATAGACCTTGCTTTCAAACCCAGAGCGCACATTCCCCTCATTATCATTAATATCCTCAAAAATGTGTGAATCTTCTATATCTAAATCCATGGTTTTAAACAAGCCACAACTTTGTAATTCTTTACATTGGGCAAACTCCGTAACTATATCTTGATCTCCTGTCAGAGGAATGTTATCATCAAGCGAAGGACAATTATTTAAAGGCGCAGAACTGGGACAAAGTGATTTACGCTCATCATTATCATATAATCCAGAGCAAAATGCACTAGTTGAAACACCATCACTAGCCCCAGTAGCCTTAAGTTCTGGAAAGGTGTGAGGCATGATGCCAATATTTGATTCTTGAATCCCAGAAGGATCTGAAACTGCTTCATCTCTGAAAATACAATGTGAAGATAAATGCTCATCAACTTTTTGAGCACTAGACAATCCTGGGCCACCTAGAAAACTAATACCTATGGGGTCAAAAGGTTCACTGCGAATTCTTTTACGCATAGCATAATAACATTTACGAACACTATCTGCTTTTCTCTTTCCCGGGGTACATTTTGCCTCTTTAGTAAATTTTGGAATTGAAGCAGAACGTTCGAACTCAATAATCTTTACTGATGCTTCTGCAGAAACAATTGGATCATAGAGGAGAGAATACCAGCGATCTTGCAGTTCTTGAACTGTAAACCTCTGTGAAAATTGAACTGCACCTTTAGCTATGGTTTCCAAAGAAGCACCACCCTGCAACAGAATGTGAATATGGAAATAAAAATCCACAAGATGAGTTTTATCATGAAACCACATGCACAAACTGTAATTACAGTTGGAATGGCCAAACAAGTGGAAAGAACTAGCTAAAAATCTTTATCCCTCTTTCAGAGATGCATGGGTGCATTTATATCTTCATTGTGTGCATGATTACTTTTCGGGAATGATTGTAAAGTATGATCACAGATGTTGGTGTATCCAGAAAGGCGTTGCTGCATGGATTAGTACCATCTCTCTTGGGCAAATTGCCTATGATAATCTTGAGTGAATAGTAGAAAAAGAAGTCATGAAGCACCAAAATGTGTAGTATTCACGGATAAAAAAAAAAGGCAGAGACATCTCTCATGATCAAGTTATTGGCATTTCAAGAATAACATTTTTTGTAATTAGAAAATAAAGAAAGATAAGAAAAATCATTGCCCGGTTCATATCACAGCTACAACACTTCTGATCCTTCCATTTTCCAAGATTAATTTGCATCTTCATACAAGAAAAAAAGCAATTTAAGATTTAAAAATTTCTGATCCTCAATTTTAATTGTTTTAGAATTAACCTAACCAGAGCTAGATTAAGATTAGAAGTGTTGCAGAGTTTTCACCTTGATGCATTTTCAAAATGTTGAGAACCATATGAATTAGCAACAAACATTGCTTCCTTGCAAAACCCAATTCATCTAATCACAAGTTTCCTCCAAGAAACTGATTATCGAAATCTCAAGAATAAATAACAACAAAGTATTCACTTAATCCAAGAAAAATGCCATAGGCTAAAGTGCCATATATCAATGTCAATGACTAAATGTCACTAACTCGGTAAATATGGCAAGATAATAATAGTCCAACTTGAACGGAAAATCTAAACATCCAAAGACAAATTCCCAAATAACCACATTTCTCTATCCTCAATCGCAGAACCACTAGCTAAATTTGATTTCACTAGCTAGAAAACCTAAATTTCTTATTATTATTTAACTTATAAGATTATGTTTCAAATAAGCTTCCAACAGGCGAACTAGAAAGAAAGTAATCAGTTACCGACCATAAACCCACTACTAATGAAACTAACGTAAACCTGCATGCAGCACAGGAAACTGCATTCTTCAACCCCCAATTTCAGTCTACCTTACAGAATGCATTAACAATCAAACAAATTAAAAAAATATAAAAACAGGGATGCAACACCATGACAGAAGAGCTAGTTAGCAGTTACAGAAACAACATAAGTTTATCAAAACAATAAGAAAAGTAAACTTCCTAAAAATTCTCGCATAAAAAAAAAAACACACACACACAAAATTAAAGTTTACAGAAAATTAAGGAAAAAGGGGGGAAAAAACGAAAAAAACCAAGAAATGAGAAATTATTCACAATAAAATCGTCAAAATTTTCTCCAGAGAATGTCCGTCCGCCCCAACCCAAAGAAGAACAAGAAAAAATTGAACCTGGCTGGCTATATAGAATTCCGTATGTTTTTTTTTACCTCGACGGCGTTCTTAAGCAAAACATCATCCTGCGGAAGCCATTGAGATATGGGAGCCAGAACTCCCATTCTGCTACTCGAGAACTGAACAACTCTTTTTCTCATGCGCCGCATTCTCTTCCTCTTTCAATTTTTTTTTTGTTTTTTATTATGCGACCGACCCACTTGTGAAAACCCAAGACACTGCTAATTAATTAGGAATATTTTTTTATTTTTTTTGGAGAAAATTTAATTAAGATATTACTTTAAAAAATCAAGTATTATCTGTTTTGAATTATTTTTTTTAAAAAAAATATTTTTGAATAAACAAATTATTTTTAATTATACATAAATTTTCTTTTAATATCTCTAAAAATATATAAAGGTTTATGGCTTCTAATCAAACAATTAATTGCGGGTAAAAATAATGTTAGATTGAAATTATGTCTGTCCAATTTGAGATTTCATGAAGAACATGAAACTTGCCATACAAAGTAACAGGTAAACCATTTCCACTGGGAAATTTCTGGTTTGTAAACTATTTTTTATCAACCATTGTTTTCCCTACACATACTGAGCAAAAATTCTGTAAGCTGTTGCAGATTTTAGGTAGGTAGGAATTATGCATTATTATTCTATGTTGAACTGTTGGAGCAAAACAGTTTTACCCTTTTTCTTCCTCTTTTTTTTCTCATTTGACTTATATATATATTTTCGTCAAATCTTATACAAACAAGAAAGGGGAAGAGGATGAAGAAGGAAAGCAAAGAGGAGATTCCAATAGAGTGCAAATGTATTATATATATAATATATATATATATATATATATATATATAATATATGATATATATATAGAGAGGAGAGAGGAGAGAGAGAGAGAGAGAGAAAAGAGAGTGCAAATCTTAAAATTAAACCTGATAAATTAAGCAACATGATCAGTTCTGATTATTCAAAATGAACATATGATTAAAACCTAATTAATTAAGAAAAAGACAGGAGGAGGACTTTCTATATATAGAAAGCAAAGCATAATCTACTCAAGCAAATGAAATGTTGTAAGATCAGATCCTCCACTGTAAAGATTTGGCTGGTTAGGTTGAAGGCGCAAAGCTAGAATGCGAGGTCCTCCATTTGTAAACCCCACTACTGAATTGAAGTCTCCTCCATTATCCACTAATCCATAGTGTGGATCTTCTTGTCTTGCATCCTGCAAGTTACCATTTTGTTCAAAAAGAATTTCCACCATTGAGGGATAAAGTTTGGATAAGGGAAGTTATTAGGACAACTTACCAATTCCAGCAGGAGATTTCTGTGTATTTCTTCAACATTCCTTACCTGCAATTCACCAATTCAATTCAAGGGGGATTCTAACCAATCTTGAGGAAGAAAAAGAAAATTGCAGGGGACTTTCTAGCATGTATACCTTTTTCTTGTGAGTCTCAATCTGATTGCCAATCACCTTAAACTGTTATATACAAGATCAAGATGAGGTTACTCCATATACAAGATTCCATGGAAAAATATGTCTATATAGATGCAGACCTAAAGAACCCTATTTCACCATCTGGGGAGGGGAGGGAATGGATCATGAATAGTTTCAGCAAAGAAAACATTTTTACTCTCTTTTATAATAATGCCCAAAGACAGAAAGGCTTAAAACCCTAGATAATATGTAAAAACAAAGAAGAAAGAAAAAAAGAACCAACCTTTCTCTCTCGAATGGCCTTGAGAGAATTATCCACCTCTTCAGAAAGATTTCCCAGCTGATCATAGCTCAGATCATTTAAACACTCCCCCATCCTCTGCCTATATATTAAAAAAGAAAAAATGTTTCTTTTTTCAAACATAACCCAGAAGAAGCGCAAAAACTTACATATATATGTATATATAGAAGGCAAACCAAATGAGATTACCTGATCTCCTTACGAAGATTTCTGTTCACATCCTTCAGCTTCTTCAGTTGTTCTTGCATTTTCTTCACATAAGGACACACATCAATTATGAAATTTAAAAGTTGGGAGAGGAAAAACACAAGAAGACAAAAATAAAAATCTTGGAAATGATAGAAACAACCTCGTAGTGGGAACTCCAAAGATCAACCCCTAAAGCCTTCTGATACTGATCGATTAACTGCTTCGTACTGTAAACACAAAAAGATTGAAACTTTATTTGAATCTTGAACCAAGAAATGAAAGGGAAGCTCTAAAATCTTGAAGAAAAGAAAGAAAAGTTGAAGAAGAAGCATACTTAGTAGAAGGACTGATGTATTCATGAAGTTTGTGGGTACTGGAGACCATAATAATGGAAACTCTAGCATCACATAGAACAGTAAGTTCACGAGCTTTCTTGAAGAGACCATTTCTTCTCTTAGAGTAGGTAACTTGCCTGTTGGTCTGGTTCTCTATCCTCTTGATCTGGATCTTCCCACGAGCCATTATTTTTTCTTCTTTCTTCTCTCTCTCTCTCTCACAACCTCTTTCCAAACCCCTTCTAGGGATGGATGTAAAGATGAACCACACCTACCTTCACAGGAAAAGCTTGTGGTGTAAAGAGAGAGAGATTAGGGGTTATTATTATTAGGACCATTGGGGTTACTAAAAATGGAAAGAGTTCCCAATTGCTCGAAAAGTGTTGGCAGAAGTTGATAAAGTATTTAAGAATCAATCACTTCTTAGTTACCAGTCACCACCACATCTTTAGACTATTCATGGGGTATAGGGTATAGGGTATACGGAGGGGTGTATTGTATTGTATTTCCTTCTCTGTTCTACCTTTAGCTTTACCTTCTGTCTTTTACCGTCAAACATACTTCACGTCTTGTCTTCTCTCCTCTTCTTTCTTTCTTTCTTTCTTTTCCCCTTTTTTCTTTTTCCCAATATAATCGTTTTATGAGGCTGGGCTAAAAAACATTCGGGCTGGATCCCAAATTTCCATGGGCTCAAAAATCAAATATTTCTGAAATTACAATTTAAAATCATATTTATATTAAAAAAAAAGAAGTCAATATTTTATCACAGAAAAGACAACATTTGGAGACATGCATGCACACTACACCCACAGCGAAGACAATATATATATATATATATATAGCATATTTTTCATTCGACGATGGACATTGATTTGGCAGTCATCTTCGAAAACCTTAAAATATTTGAACTCGAAAGCGGTATCTGTTCTTGTTGTTTTCAGCGGAACTAAGTTGACATTTCCATCCTTTTGGATATCATTTTTAAAAAAATTATTCTAAGCTTTTAATTTGTATATTTCTTTGTCTTCTTCCAAAATACTAATACTATTATTATTTGTTCTTCTTTACCAATTATATTATTCCAAAAGAACGTATATATATATATATATATATATATATTATTAGATTACAATACATAATTGAAATACGATACAAAATTGTTTGATTTTGGTAAATATGGAAAAGGATGGGATATTGGTCATGCTGTTCTTGATGAATGAGTAGGAAGATTTAGGGTACTGAGAATTGGATCATCCTCTGGTAATAACATCTTAGGATTAATTACAGTGAAAACCAATAATCCAAGAGTCACAAGGATTGATAAAACGGACAGACTAAGCATTATGAGATGCACTACGCCACCTTTCACCACTTCAGCATATTCTGCAGAAGCTAAAGCTAATGAAGTTACAGGGAAAGAGTACGCCCACCATGCCACACTGTACTTCCTCATTGATTTCCTGAACAGTGCCGGTCTACAAACCTGCTTAATTTACTCCAAGCCAATAGTTTTTTAATTTAATATATAAAAATATAATAGTATTATATGGGGTTGTACGGATATACTATCAAACAAATACGTAGTGAAGTCATATATCTCATGCACATGCAACGTTAAATCACACCAAATTAATTAACTATATATTTCCTTGTAAAAGAAACAAAGTCGTGATTTTCAAATCTCGATTGTTTATTAAGAATTCATGCACGAATTAATAAACAAATAATATATATAGCTAAGCAGATCTCTTACGGCACCACCCCTTAATTATTTAATATATGTTTTTTTACAAATTTACTTCATAAATTTAAAAGGAACAAAGAAAGAACGTACCAGTGATGTGAATAGGAAGAGTGAGAGAAAGAAGAGCATCTTAGAAACGGTATCGAAGGTTCCAGAAATGGAGGCCCAAGTCAAGCTAGCAGTGCTGGGGACGGCAATAAACAAGAAAAAAACAGGGCGTAAAACAGCCGGAATACGATCGCTACCGGATAATCTCTGATAAAGTGTGACAAACAACACCAAATAATGAATCATCCCTAACGAAAACAAGAAAATGGATAATTCTTTCAAACCCATTTGAGCAGCAGCTCTAGCACCCACCAAATTACCAATCACGGACAATTGACTCGTAGGATTAGCCACCGCCGTTAAAAACCTCTTCCCTTTCGTAAACCATTGACCATAAATTTTCACATCCATAACAACAATCGGAACGGTGAAAACCCACCAAAGTACAAGAAAATGGGTGTCTTTAGGGGAAATAAATAATAAAGGAGCGGATTGAAGTAAAAGTAGCCATGAAATCCAGGGTGCAAAGAGATAATTAACTCCCACGTGGTGCAAGAACTCAGCTTTCACCATTCTGAACTGGAAAAAACACCTTAGACCGTATACAAAGGAAAGAAACAGAAGAATCAAGAGCGCGAAGCCCCAAACAAGAAACAAAATCACTGTGAATATCGCACTAGGGAAGTTGAGTGCAAATGTAGACGTCGTATGACGTTTATAATTATTATCATTATTATTATTTGCTTCGAGAAGAATCTTCCATAACAAAGCTTGTCCACCTAATGAAAAACTCATCCTGAAATAACCTGCATGGAACCTGGCAAGTATTGACGATGCTGACTCGCTTCCTTGATCCCTTCGGCTTGCCATGGACTTCGATTGCACCTACACAGTCGTCGGGTTGATTACAGGAAGTTAATTAAGGATGAAGCCAAATTTATACATATATATATATATATAATATTTGTTTTGGAGTACAATTTGTGTAATAAATAAATAAATATTGCTGTATAGTCGGCCATGTTGGGATAGAATTTGGACTTACGTGTCTAATTTTAGATTAAGTAGGATAACGAAGTGGTTGTAATAAATCTTATATGGATTAGCCCAAACATAAAAAACCCACATAGAAAAATAGCCCAGATAAAAGATTCAACTCGAGAAAAAAGGTTTTTTTTTTTCTAAACAAATGAACTATTGAGAGGTATTCATTTTTAAAAAAAGGTATTGCAAGCATATGTGTTGGATAAATATTGTTTGGGCTAATTTTTTTATCGTTGTTTGGGCTTTATTTTTTATGTTTTGGACGGATTTATTTTTTATTGGGCTAATATTTTATATTTGTTTGGTTAAATTTTTTTTTATATTTTGGGCTAATTTTTAAATTTTGTTTGGGTTTTATTTTTTATGTTTTAGACTGATTTTTTATTGAGCTAATGTTTTATTAGCGTTTGGCCCAAAACATAATAATTAAATTAGCCCAATAATTAAAATAAATCGACCTATTAGTTAAATTAAAATAATTAAAACATTAGCCCAGTAATAATTAAATCGACCTATTAGTTAAATTCTAGAATTAAGCCCCAAACAAAATTCACACATTAACCCAATGAAAATTAAATCGCCCTAAAAGTTAATATAATAAAGTCCATGCAAAAATAAAATATTCACCCAATAAAATTTAAATCGGATCATAAACTAAAAGAATAGAGCCTAAAATAATATAATAATAGCCCAATAAAAATAAATCGGCTGAAATTACAAAAGAATAAAGCCTAACAAAAATAAAAAAATAAATAGGGTCAAACAAATATGAAAATTAAACAATTAGCCCAGAAAAAAAAAACATTACTCGAAGGAAAAAATATATATAAGCCGAATCAAGAAAGTAGCTCATAACTAAAATAAACAACATTAACTTAAAAATATATATGCTTGTTATATTCACACACATGCACCATTCATTACTTGATTTTGAAGAAGTTTGGTTCAAGCTCCCTAATAATATATATATATATATATATATATATATATCATACAACAAATAGGGAGAGAGAGAGAGAAACTATGAACTTGAAGACTGCTATAAAGAAATAATCATCCATCATTAGATACACTAAGAAAGATCTAATCTATATTATAATCTACAACATCAACTTGTCTGCCTATTTTGGAAGTAATTTAAAGTTGTTTCTCTCTTCCTTTTTCTCCTACCTAATTAATTAAGTATAATAATAATTATTACAATCTCTTTAATCATTCCACCTACAATATATATATATATATATATATATATATATATATATATATAAACATAATCTTAAAGAACTCTCTCGATAGACTGACAAAACATTAATTTACATAATTAAATAATCTATATATATATATATATATATAAATATATATATAGGAAGTTAGGTCGAAGCCAACCACAAGAAACCAATTTAGCGGGACGAGTTTTTCTAACCAAATCTTTAACTATATATAACACAACAACCACTTAGATTCAAAACGCTGCAATTTCGTGGGACCTTAGTATCATAATTTTAATTAAGTACTGTCGGATTATCTTTAATTTTAACCTTAGTAATAGTAAAATTAAAGTATTACAATAAAATAATAAAATATATAAGGATCATGATTTGGGTAATATATATTTTTCTTCTCATAATCAAACCACAAAATTTTAAATTAATAATAGAAAAAAAAAGAAAAGAAACATATAGGATTAATTCCCACCCCCTTCCAACATCAAAGATGATATAATCATCACTTTAATTCCTCCATCTTTCTTCTTTCTTTTTAGGGTTTTTTTTTCATGATATCCTCCATCTTTTCTCTCTTCTTTTGAAGCAACTTTCCTCGTCCCCCAATAAGTGGAAAAAGCTTTCTCAATAAAAATAAAATACTACTATACCTAAGGAAAATAAAAAAGAAAAGCCATACACACTGCAAGCCTTTTTAATATATATATATATATATATAGAGCATAGTTTTTTTTTCTTTTCTCCAGCAAACACTCCTGGTTAAAAAAGTTTGGTGGGTTATCTTTTTTTAATTATTTGCTGGTCAAACGGTTTCCGTGGACGGAGGGAGAAGTGGCTGAGCAAGAGAAGACTTGATGACGTGGGTAGTGCTAACTCGGCTGCTGCCATGGTCAGCTGGCGCAGATGGAGCTTGGATCAGCATGGCGAACTTTTGTTCTTGGTTCTTTCCCCATAGTACCAAATACAATCCTGCTATGATCAATACTGCTCCAATCACCCTGCATACATATATATATATATATATATTGTTATTGTTATTGTTACTTTTACGTACCCAATTTATAACCTAACTAGCCATGGTATCTAGGGACGTGCTAGTGGAGGGGTCTAAAAATTCATAATTGAAAAGCTTTTGGATGGTGTGTAGTGTGTGAGAGAGAAAGAAAGAAAGAGAGAAAAAGTGATTAAATATATAGACGTACCCTCCCAAGTAGAATTCCTCTCCCAAAGCAATGGAGGCCATAATGGCGACAACGAGGGTCTGAACGGGCTGATAGACGGCCACGAAAACGGGGCCACCTCTGTCAATGCACCAAATCTGTACAGCGAATGCAATCCCTGATGCTACCACTCCCTACACCATGCACAACAACAACATTCATTACATACATACATATATATATATATATATATATATATATATACTGCTGTCATTTCATTTTCTTCCATTCTCAAAACCTCATCTTTTTAACTAACCAACCACATCAATTCTCATGCAACTATCACACATGACATGAAAATTAATTATTGTACCCCAGCCGGGGGAGAATCTTGACTTTTCACACACTCATCATTCTCATTCAACATCAAGTAACAAATGTTAATTCAAATCTCACAATTAAAAAATTTAAAGATAATACAAAAAATTAATTAACATATAAAAATTTCACGCAAAACTGTTAGGGTTTAATGCTAAAACTGTGAGTCTAATCTTATGATAGTATATATGCATATTTTAGTATAATTTTTTTTAGTTAACCATCTGTTGTTATTTGGATCTAATTTAGATTTAGCTTTATTTTAACACTTGAAATAAGAAATAATTAAAATAAAATAGACTTACCGCATAGAAAACACTGAAAAGCTCACCACCGGAACGAATCAACCAGGCTTTGGAATCACGTTCCATAAAGAGGGCTATGATGAGAAACTGTATGACACCAAAGAAACACTGATAGGAAGTGAAAGAAAGCCTAGCTGGGTAATTCTTGAGAATGGGTTTTTGAAACACGAGCCAGCCGGACCATGACAAACAGTGGCCGATCAAATAAATGCACCCCAAAGTCCAGCTTTTTCCTTTAGCATCGCCCAAGTTAGCAAACACTGCCGGGCGGGAAATTTCCATCTTCTGTAGATGTGAAGACGGACTGTATATAATTGGACCATTGTATAAAGTGATAACGGAAGCTCCGGCAACACAGAGCAGTGTTCCTATCACTTTTGCTATTCCATCTTTTCTGTTTATCCTCACTTGTTCGATCCTGAAAAATTAAAGATATGATCATCAGTTTGGTAAAAATAACTAAACCGGGCCGGGCTTTGCATCATATCATTAATTATGAAATAGAAGAGAAAATGCATGCATGCCTGAGTAACGCAGCCATGAGGAAAGTGATGGCTGGAACTGAATTTTGAATTGCCGAGGCAAAAGTTGGTGATGTATTTTCCAATCCCAGCAAGTAAAATCCCTGGTTTGCTGTAATTCTGTAAATATAGTGTAATTCAAGTGTTGATTATATTAAAAATATATTTTGAATTATTTATTTATATATATATAAAAGAAAATGTGATCACGTACCCAACGATTGCAAGGAGGAAGAACTGAAGCACGAAGGACCAAGTTAGAGGTGGGCGTTCTTTCCTGCAGATAATTAATTGAACCAATGAATTAAGGGATATAATAGTATATACGTAAATGTTATAAACCATGCAAACCCTAAAAAAAAAGAGGACGTACTTCTCGAGGAAATAAGCAAAGGGCAAGAGAAGAAGCAAAGCGAGGATGTTTCTATAAACAGGGAAAACAATCTTGCTAATTCCCATATTAAGAGCAGCCCTAGAAACGACATGGAAACCTGCATATCCAAATTGTAAGGCTAACATGGCCAAATGAAGCTGAAATTTCTCCGGTATGGAACACATCCTTTTGGCGGCGCCCATGATTGAATTACTAGATGTATCCGCCATATGAATTACTTAGATGTACCGAAAGAAAAGGGATGGGAATGGGAGAGATGATGGAGAAGGTGGAAGATGGAAGATATAAATATAGTAGGAAAAAGGGCAAAGGAAAAGATTTTTTTTTTTTTTTCTTTGATCAAAACAAAAGAAAGAAGAAGGATGAGCTTATGACCCACCACCAATGGGGAAAGGGTCTCAAAAGACGATATGTCAACTGTTGGTAGCCTTCGATATGTTTTTGGTTGTCTCCCACATTCGAATCTCTCTCTCTCTCTCTTGCATGACAAGACAACCCCCCATCGCACTAGCTAGTGAGAGAGAGAGAGAGAGAGAAAGAAAGAAAAAGAAAAAAAAAGGAGAGAGAAAGAGATACCCTTCTTAACTGGTTCTATTTTGGAGGGATGTGAACGATTTCTCTTGTTTCTTTTTAACGAATTATTATTATGTAATATGGTTTAGTATATTACAATTAAGTTAACAATCATCTTTACTATTTTATATGTATCTTTTTTTTTTTACATAGGAAGCAAGACTAATTATATTAGTTTGTATGTATATTTTTGGGGAAGAAAAATATATTAGAAAAAAGATTGATAAGTAATTTGTCCATATATATATATATATATATGATGATGATGATTCTTTATTTCTCAACTTAATAAATGGACGTTCTTTATCAAATGCATGCCTGCCTGCTAATGATGAACATAATTGATCAGAAACGGAGGAGGCGGTGACGGTGCATGGTGGTGAGCCGCCATCAATGTGATAATATAGCACTAGCACGCACGAGGGGTGAAAGGTGGGTACTCCTTGACTGCCATGCGTTTCTTCCAAACCCCACCACCTGCAATTCAATAAACCCTATCGGCCCCGATATTTCATGACCTATATTATATATATTGATTCGTGATATATATATATAATGTATAATTAATCTAGTAAAAAAAAAAAAAAACTCCATGATTTAATTTCCCTTTGACCGTACAAGTACCCACAAGTTTTTGTCTGCCTTACCAACATGATTAATTAAGGTCCATAGCCCTAACTAACTATCATCTTCTCCCTATATATATATATATATATATATATAATTAACTATTAGCAGTTTTCATTTCATTTTCAAAGGCCACACAAAACAAGAAAAATAAAGATAAATTATTATAAATAACATATATGTATGTATATTCACCAAACAGTGCTCGTGAAGAGATATGGTTTTCCTTAATATATATATATATATATATATATATATATATATATTTGGGTAAAAAAGAAAAAGATCATTCGACCAAACAAATTTGTTTGGACATGAGAAATGTAATAATGAAGAAGAACAAGAATGATAAAATTAGATTTCTTTTGGGAACTTTTAAGAATTAATTCTTGAATTTAATTAAGAAACCTAATGAAGTGTTTCCACTGATCTTAAATCTTAATTAATGAAAGGATTTATATATAAATAATTTTTATAATCACTTGCGGGTGTTGGGGGGAGAGGTACTAAATAATTCTAATATTACTGCATGAGCTTTAACAGACATTGTGTCCCCCCTCAATTCAGACCGCCATCATTCCATTCTAAAACTTGGAAAATTTTAAATATACAAATTAAAAGTGAATTCTGTCCATTACGAGAATATGTAATGACTAGAGAGAGAAACACCCCTTTGATCTTCTAAAGTGACTTCTTTCTGACATTCATCTTCTCAATAAAGACTACCCTAGTATTTTTTTTTTTTTTTTAAAAAGAAATATATATAAAAGGGTTCTTGACCTTGAGACTTGTCTTGTTTCGAAGTAAATATTTAGTGTAATATATGAAAAAAAATGGGCAAAGACAGGTTGGAATTTTGATTGCTAAATGGCACAAACAAAGTTCATTTTTTATTTAAAATTGTTGGTTGGATGACAGCTAAAAAATATAGATTTGGTTGGCACGGGAGAATCTTGAGCGGGACTAAGCCTCCGGGGACTCATAAAAATTCACTCCATTGGATTTGGACCCAACACCATGACGGGGTTGCAATTCAGACTCTTTTCTTTTCTTTTCTTTTATATATTTTTATCAATACTGAATTATTATTAAATAAAGAAGATTTAAAGTCTATTAAAATATGAATAATTATAGAAGAAAAGAGAAAAAGGGGAAGATGTAGTACTATGGTAACACTATCATCACATGGAAAAAGAAAAAGAATATTGGAGAGATTGGTACGAACAAAAACAATACCCTTTTCTTGTTAAGAATTTCTCTTTTCTATGTTGGAGGAAAAAAAAAAAGTTCCAATTTATACGCTTTGAAAAGAAAAGGGAAAGGGATATTCCAAATCCAATGGATCCTAAAGGATTACTCTCCCACAAACCAATTTATACTTTTTCTTTTTTTTTTTTTCTCACTTTCCCCATCAACTTGTCCAGAAAAACTGAAACAACTTTTTCTTTTTTTTTTTTTTTTTTTTTGTTTAAAAAAAAGGGTAATAGGCTTTGCATATGATAAAATTAATATCTAATATTAGGATATGTATATATATAATGTACATGTGTTTGCATGCACATTCAGTATGGATATCATGTGAATTCACATGAAAGGCCATCATTTTGCAGTGACTCAGAACTCAAATGGCAAATACAAGAATACTTTAAAGTTTTTCACTTTTTTCTTCTTAAATGATGGATACATAAAATAAATAAAAATAATTGAAAACAGAAAGAAAATGTCTAGAGTGGGTAGAGGAAAAATATACACTTTGTGATTGTTTGATCATGTCGGAATCCATTGGCTATCAATGAACACTCCCACCTGCTAAAAGTCTATCACGCGTAGTAATCCTTCTCCTATGGAGAATGATTGAAATATTGACCTTACCAATTCAATTTTTCATTTCAAATAACCAAAACCAGAAACTTCAACCAACAATCCCAAACTGACAAACAACAGCGTGCTGCTCACCATGAAGACACGAGCAATTTCATGTTTCCCATTTTATCTCTCTAAACTACATACACTCTGAAGAGACAGATGCCATTCCCATCATAGTTGTTTGCAGTCCTGGATGATCAGTCACCTTCATCTTCCCGGGAGATTCCCACTGTGGACAATTCCTTCCTCTCCAGAATAATAAGATTTCAGAATCACAGGACATGCTTTTCATATCAATTTTGACTCTCCATTCTCTGGTCTACCTCTGTCTGTAGTTAGTGTTCTCCTACTCATGCACCTCTTCATGGTTGGATTGCATGGAAACAATTAAGCTCGTGTAAAGGTTTAAGATCAGATTTCATGTTCAGTCTCACACTCAGTGCAAGAAAATTGCAACTCAATTAACTCATATAACTTTAAAATGGAAGGTCCCAAGTTCAATACCATTATTTACTCTATTTAGGAAATTAAAGCCCCCTTTTCCTACTACCCCAAAAACAGTCATGGAATATGACCCTGATAAAGTATAATGGGAAGCATAACTAGAAGAAATCTAATCGGCTACCATGGAGAAATGATAATTGTCAAGACATAATTAAATTAAGATGATTAGAATATTCTTACACCTGCCCAGGATTGCAGAATTGGTTATTACTTCCCGGGACTTCAGTGCTGTCAACTCTGCCTTATCTCCTTCAAATTTAATAAAATGGGTAAAATATTGGCATGATACTAAAGAAGCTACAGTTATCCATCCAGCTTTGCTTTGGCAAGTTATTCCTGGCATGACTCAGTTTGGCACCATCCCAGTTACTACCTGCTAGTGAAAAAAGCGCTCACGGTTCTTCATTTGTTTTTGTTTGGCTCTTTGGCACATAAAGTGATTCCACCCACTACACTGTACATGAAATTATAGAGAAACCAGCCCAAAAACCACAGATAATAAGCTAGAATAGTTCCAAAGATCTCAATCATGGCATCAAATAGTGAACAGACTCTGACAAGTTCATGCAATCAATACGACGCATTCATAATCATGAAAAATGACACTGGTAGTGGATAATCACCATAAAAAAATGCGCATTGATTATCCCCTGGAGGTGAAGAAATAGCCTTCACAATCACAGCAGGATTTATCATCAATTTGACCATGTCACTTTCTGGACTTGGTTCCTGATCTATTTCCCATTTACATTCTTCAACATGCACGAGAATAGTTATACTATTTGTTTACTATATAAATTACAAACCATAATAACAGTCTCATGCAGAGAAGCATGACAAACAAACCCAAATCACATAAAAGGAAAAATAACCCAATAAGATACAAAAGAAAACAAGCAATCCTATTCATTGTATTTTTTGCCAACATGAAAAGTATTACATGAATTGCCTTTCCTTAAATGCAACAATAAGTAAGCTTCAAAGAACTTCACAAAAATAACTATTAGTTAAACTGCAAACACACATGCCAAGGCAGATTTTGCATATGCTCCCAGTAAATAAATAAAACAATAAGAATATAAAAACAGAAAATATCACCTTCTCACAGGAATCACCAAATCCTAATTGAATAGAAAGCTAGAGCCTGGAATATTTTTAGACACACGCCCCCATTGTAGGACCACTTCTATTTCATAATATAACATTGACACCGTGACTCTCTCTTCATTGATTGGTTACCCTCTTTTGACATACATGTTCATAGGAGTGATAAAAGTCTCCATTAACAGCCCCTTTAAGACGCACCATTGAGAAAAGGGTCCCAACCACATTCTAAATAGAGTTTAATTTGATGCAACTTATTCCATAATTGAGAAGATGTTAGAAGTATCTCTTATAAAGACCTCTCAAAGGCGACAAATAAGATTCCTAGTTGGTCATTGTCAAGTGCCTCATTGTGACTTGAATGAGTCAGACACTCTTAATCAGTGGATGATACTATTTTGGCTTCTTGATATCAAGAGGAGTCCAGACCAAGCACTAACTAGTATGCAAGTTTCACCAGATGAGGCGTGCTCTCTATACGATGTTCAACATCAGCAATTGATTTGTTTGTTTAGGTGCATGAAACACAAAACCCAAATTGATAATTATGGTCCAACGCACGACATTATGGTACACAGTAGGTTCATGATAATGCAAACAATAATCAAGCAGAAGGTATCTTTAAAGAGCCCATGTGAGGAGCAAAAAAAGAGCAAGTAGAAGAAGAAGATAACACAAAAATTTTGCTTCTGCTTTGGGAACTATGTGAATGAATTTAAAAATGCAGACCAGAGTGAACTGAAAGATCCTCCTTCCAGTTCCAGCATATATAAAAGAAAGGTCATCTCAGGCTCTACAGGAAAGTGCTTCAGACTAAATGCTTGCTAGCAGATTTAATTATAAAATCATATGGCAAGAAAAGAAACTTAAATTAAAATAATAATAATAAAATAAAAGTTAAAACTAAAATTAACAACTAAATACAGCCTAGACTCAAGGTTTACATAATGACACCAATCAGTAAGAAAACCACCCTTGCTAACTAACAAAATTCAGGGGAAAATTTATTGTAAAACCTAATTAATTAAAATGATGAACTGCCCTGTTCATACAAACATTATAGTAAGCCCTATAATATCTCTCCCAGAATAAATGAATAGAGGACAACTAATTATGAATATAGTTTGTTATGTGTGCAAGGGCCATAAATTTATAATAAGTTGCAGCATGAAATGAATGGACATGATCCAAACCAAAAAAAAAGGCTTGCATAATCCCTCATATTATCTAGAAACTAGCATGGACATAAAGCAACAAGATATCTCTCTAGTTGCAAGGAATAGAGAACTGAGGTCTTCATGAATTTGCTGAAGTATCAACTCCACAAATCCAAACAGGTTTCCCTAGCATTTGGAGGCCATTATAGATTTATTTGGGGAGACCTAAAAGACTTTTCTAGAACTAAAGGCTGTTATGGGTATAATTATGGAAATCCAGATTTACTATCCCCCACATTCCCCAGCCAACCCAAAACAAAGAAGATATCATGAAGATAATTTCATAATGAAATGAATCATAGAAGTTACTTGTACCTTAAGGGCTCATACTGCAAGAAACTCCACTATTTTAGTAGTACAATTTGAAGAAAATTCCCAAATTTGGTAAAATTAGCGAGTAACATGTTGGACTGATAGGTTTTGTGTGAGATACATAACCCATACCAACAATATAATCAATTAAGCTTTGTTTAGTAGAGAATTTCACAATATTCCTTATATGACAAAGATATGTACATTTAATGCTTCGTACCTTTTTATAATCTAGACCTCTCAAGTAGTAGTGATTGTGCATGTTATTCAAGATCATAAGTTCAAAAGCAAATGCAAAACCTCTCAAGTAAAGAAGATTCAGATCTAATTGAAAATTAAACATTACTTGCATTATAAAGAGCTCATCATTAACGAATTTCCATAGTTCAGACCTACCATAAGCTCCTTTACAGACATCTATCCCATCCATAAGATGGATTTCGATACATTAACATGGTCTCATGTAACCTTTACAAAACAAGACCAAAGAGAAGTCTCTCATTCCCAGTAGCCATTTTAGTCTAGCTTTCAGAATCTAATGTACGTATAGTCAGGGGAGAGACATTTATTCAGCACCTGTGTCCTCAACAGATTTTCTGTATTCAGGCTTCAGCTCATATGTTCCCTGGTTCGAACCTCTTTTATTATAAACGCAGAGCTCATTCAGTATCTCTTTCAAAAATTGCTGAAAAATAAAGCAACACAAAATAATTATTGTTAGAATATCCTAAGACACCTATCTCGAGCAAAAAGATAAAGATAATAAAAGCAAAGTAAATTTGAATGTGTGTGTAAATATAAAGCCACTGTCTCTTCCACTTCTATTCACCCCAAAAGCTAACTCGGAAAAGTATTCAAAGAAATAAGAAAAAAGTATACCGCAGGTTGATCAGTTTCTTGTACTAGCTGCTTTAAGGCCCAATTAGGTTGTCTTTCGAAAAGCTTGAACATGATATCTTCAAGTTCCCCACGGTCTCTTCTAGTTCTTTTAACATCTGATCCCTTTACTGGAGGTGCTTTCCTCTTATCCTGCAAAAGAACAATCCAATTGAAATAAGTATCCAGCTAAATAACCTTTTGTGGACTTTCCAAAGGAACCAATGGAAAATATACAAATTCTCCAATGGAAAAAAAATCAGAGATAAGGAAACTCACTCAACAACTCAGAAACACAAAGAAAAATGCTTATGTACATGAAATGTTATCAAGCCCCATAAAGATGCCATTATAGGGGAAAAAAAAGTTTAAGCAACAAAATGAAACAAAATTCCTCTAGATTAGACATTTCCTTACAGCAGAGCCAATTAATTGTACCTTACCATTCCTACCTCACATCTCTGCTATAATGCAGTTACATATGATCATGCATCCAAGAAAACATTAAACAGAAGGATAAGTAAGTCCTCTATGTTAACCAGAAACAGGTGCACGTACATTCCCCTTCTCCATAGAGGGGCTACACCTAGTATACTAAAGCAACAAAACTTCCAAAAGATAAGTCCCCAGATTATACTGAAGCAGAATACATACCTTAGTATTAGATACAATTAAGCCTACCATTCCAGGCATAGGCCTCATGTGCACTCCACGATCATTGTCGATTACCTATATGATCATTATAGACAGCTCAGATGCTAATTGTCAAATTAATCAATACAATCATACAAAGAGATACAGATACGTACTTGTATCTGTCTATTCTTAATCATAGACCTATTTGTCCTTTCACGGCACATTTTTCCATATTCTTCCATGTTGGTTTTATGGGGCGTCATATCAAATTTATGCTCAACTTTCCCTTCCATGCCCAATTTCCCTGGAAAAACAGCAATGAGTATTATAAAAACATTTTCCTAGATACTTTCAAAAGTGCAAGCTCTGGTGCACAAAGATCATATTTTTATTTTCTCTCTAGATAGTTACACATACCCTATAAGAAAATAGAAAGCAGATAATAAATTGTTTCGTAACATATGAAGTGAAGAATTCATATACTGTTGCAATAACTCTCACCTTGGTTTGTCTCCGAGAAAACACCCATAGGAACAAAGTCTTTAAACATATTCAGAGAGTAACTTTTTGGCATATTCCCACTGTCATTGCCAGCCATCTCCATTGTAAACTGATGAACATAAACAAATAGTCCAAGAGAAAAGTTAAATTTACTCATAAACCTTTGCAAACTAGGTACATGTCAATTATCCACTTTTTTTTTTGGCAAACCATAACAAATTGACACCACAAAGAACAACATAAAAGGAAATATTACTACATATCTGGTTGTCCCATATTTGTGCGCAATTCAATATAAAATAAAGTAAATAAATAAATAAAATCTACACCATAGAGCATAAGAAGAAAGGAAAGTGTGCTACTACATATGTTATGTGGATTCCTGATTCTATCTTCTTAATGAAAACGAAAATCCGATTAGAAATCTCTGCCCTATGAATGTAATAGAACCGAACATAAACTGTGTACTGACGACTAGTTGCTACATATGCAAGTTATTGATTTGCATTACTTATTACAAATATTACTTTTGTACAAGTTGAGTATAATTATTTTAATTTAACGAAATCATAATTACTTGTTTTACATGTAATTACGTTAATTCAACTGATACAACCCCAGGACGCCGAAGCAATCGCCACAATCTCCACAACACAATTAAAAGACAAAAATAATAAAAATAAGCAACAACAATAACACAAAACGAAGTAAGTTTAAGTAAGTCATTACTTGAAGAGAGGAAGAATCTTCTGAACGAGAGGATCAAGAGAAACGACAACTTTAGCTACCGGATGAGAATCCGATGCGGAGGTAGAAGAAGCAGCGCGAGACTGCCAAGACTTGGAAACCACTAACGGACACTTCATTAACCACACCGATCTATCCGCCTTCGCGGTATCTACGTTGGTGGTGCTGTTACCGCCGTTACCGTCTTCTTCCATCTTCGTCTTCCCTTTAAACTTTTACTATTACTTCTCGGTTCTTAGTTTTCGAGCTTCGCTTAAATTGAGATTCTCCCGAAAATATGTTTTTCGATTCTTTTCCTTTCGATTTCTATTGCTTTCTTCTCCCTATTCTGACGATGGGGAGCTAATAAATTGGAAAAAAAAAAAGACGCCGCGATGACTAAACCAGAACAGATTTGACTAGATTGGATCAGTTGAAACAGGCTAGCGTTAGTGGGCTTTCAAGGCAACCCAAATAATGATGAACAAAATCCTCATTGTGGATTTATATATATATATATATATATATTTTTTGAAATAATACTAGATAGATTTATATATAGATAAATCTAATATCTCCTTAGTTGACTAAAAAAAAGATAAGCGTTTTAGTCACAATCAAATTGGGAGATATTAAATCCTAATCAGAATAGAAAATAGTAACATAAAAAATTTATTAAAAAAAAGAAATATTATTTAAAATAAAATAAAATCTCAGGGTATAATTCAAATAATAATTGGTCAATAAAAACAAAAAAGTCCTTGTTGGATATTGCTTGTAAGTCCGAAATGACGACGTCAATATTATTTTGATTTATTTAAACTTTTAAAATCCGAACGTCTTATTTTCAATTTCCTTTCCCCACTAAGACCCAAAATAAAGGAACAGACTAACAGACATATCACGAGTCATTACGTGTCATTTTTTTAATCGTTCAATTCCCACCTACTCTCTATCCTCCAAGTCGCCGGATCATAATAATAATATAAGAATCGGATTTCTCATACCAATTATCAGGGTGGGGAAAAATAATATCTTCAGTTAACTTTCTTCTCCAATGGCTCGTTTCTCTCTGTTCTTCTTATCTCTTGTAGCATCTTTGACCTTCTTATCGTTTGGAATTGCTTCAATTGATGAAGAATCATCTAACGTTATAAATGAAGATCCTTTGATCAGGCAAGTTGTATCGGGAAAGGATGAGGATCCGCTTTTGAATGCGGAGCATCACTTCTCATTATTTAAAGCTAAGTTTGGTAAGAGTTATGCCTCAATGGAAGAGCACGATTATAGATTATCGGTGTTTAAGGCTAATCTCCGCCGTGCTAAGAGGAATCAGATCCTTGATCCTTCTGCTGTACATGGGCGTCGTGACTAAATTTTCTGACCTTACTCCTTCTGAGTTCCGCCGGACCTACCTCGGTCTTCACAAACAGAAGCGACTCGTCTTGGTTGCCTGCCGATGCAAACAAGGCTCCTGTTCTCCCGACTAAGGATCTCCCCCTGATTATGACTGGGGCGTGACCATGGCGCTGTTACTGGCGTAAAAGATCAGGTCTTGATTTGTTGATTTTTTTTTTCCCCTCTGTTTTACTTTTCTTAGATGAGGTTGAATGAAACTATCAAATTTTCAATCTTTTCAATATCTGAAATTAATTGAGCATGGATTGTGCGATAGGGTTCATGTGGATCATGTTGGTCATTTAGTGCGACAGGAGCTCTAGAAGGTGCACACACTATTGGCAACTGGTGAGTTAGTGAGCCTCAGTGAACAGCAGCTCGTCGATTGTGATCACGAGGTATATGAATTTCTCTTCGCTAACATCCAGGAAAAAGAACGAGTTTCATTCTTTTACATGCTCACATGCTCACATGTTTCTTGTTTTTTTGTTTTTTTTTTTTGTTTGGAATGTGATATGCTTCTCTAGCATTGGATTGCGGAGTTTCCCAATTGCTGATGTCCATGTTTGTCCTGATTATCTGTTACTTAACCAAATAGATTTCAATCAGTTAGTATTCTTTGTTCTAATGAATTAAGCTTTCCTGCTCTGCAGTGTGACCCAGAAGAACGCGGGTCTTGTGATTCTGGGTGTAATGGTGGACTGATGAACAATGCCTTCGAATACATACTTAAAGCTGGTGGTGTTGTAAGCGAGCAGACTTATCCTTACACGGGTACTGATGGAAAATGCTCATTTGATAACAGCAAAGTTGTTGCTAAGGTAGCCAACTTCAGTGTTGTTTCCCTTGATGAAGATCAAATTGCTGCAAACTTGGTGAAGCATGGTCCTCTTGCAGGTACCCCCTACTGCTACCCCCAGATATAAATACTAAATGAAATACTGCGTTTGATTTTGGTTTGGAATCTGACCTTTTTTATTTTTTTTGGCAACTGTAGTTGGGATCAATGCTGCTTGGATGCAGACATATATCAAGGGTGTTTCTTGCCCATACATTTGTGGAAAGCATTTGGATCACGGAGTGCTTCTAGTTGGGTATGGTGCTGAGGGATATGCACCTATTCGCCTCAAGGAAAAACCTTACTGGATCATAAAGAACTCCTGGGGCGAAAACTGGGGAGAGGAGGGATACTACAAGATCTGCAAGGGTCGTAACGTCTGTGGGGTGGATTCCATGGTCTCAACTGTGGCTGCTGTTAATACTTAATCTTAGTAGTTCACTATAACCATAGTTCTGGGATATTATTACGTAAATAATTCTATACCGTAAGTTAAGATGATTACTATTGTTCCTGCTCTGTAGTAGAAGTAATACAAGTAATATGCCTGTATCTGTAAACTGGGATCTCCTGAACTATTTATAAAGGTGGCCCTTTGGTGTTCTATCTATCATAATTTGCTGTTTTGATCTTGGTTGGTTGGTTTTATTCTTACTATCTTTCTCGATGGATCTTTACTGTCTGGAATTGGGATATTATTGCTTTATTATATCTTAGCTTCTGGAAAAGCTGAAAAACAAAATGTTACTCCTATGCTATTGCTACGGGATGATAAATTGCGTATACCATCAAACAGGAAATGAATTTAGGGACAGAATCAATCCCCACAACTACCAGGACAACTCCTATATGGACATTTTCAGTATCTATATAAAAGAATTATTTTTGAATTCTGCTTTTTTCTCTCGTTCAGTGTGCAGTAGCAGTTATCATTATCATCCTCCCTTGGCGCAAATGAAAAAGGACAAAACTTGTAACCATCTCCCTCGTAGAATTTATTCTGAAAACTCTACCAGTGAAGCCTCAAGGCATGAGGAATGCACTAAGTGTTTCCATCAATAGTAGTACCCCAAAGTTGCAAAAACAAACACAATGACGCCAAGGGCATGGATGCGATATTGTTGTACCTAATAGGTAACAATTATTTAGGTGATTGTTCTTATCTGTTGAAGAACAGAGACAACAAAAAGGAAAGAAAAAGTTCTTACCCCCAAGCAAGAAGTAAAACCCTTTCGTAAAATACGCTGGAAAGTGTCTGAATGTGCCAGACGCAAAAGCAAACAACCTTCATTAAATCATACATAGTACTCAATGATGATAGGAGGAACAGATACATAATACGGTGCAGTGTATGAATATCTTTTTCTCAAAATGTTACCTGAGTGCCCAAAACGTAAATATGAAGCTGTGTTGGATACAGCTCCAAGTACAAACTCTATTGTATGAATTAGTTGATGCCAAAAATTTCACTAAACTGAAATTCTCATGAGAATTTGAACCTCATGTGTCTCCATCTCAAATGAATCCTCTCTGCTTTGAAGTGGTTCATAGAATGACCTCTGTGTCTCTGAGAAAAAATGATATGCTGATAATGATAAAAAGAAGAGAAAGAGGTGAAGAAGAATAAACTCAGTCCCACTTTGAATGAAATTTTTACATACTCCTTCCTGTCGCTTCTTTAAAAGAAGTGGCTTTGGAAAACAACATCCAGGGACAGCTATAAGCGCTAGCATTAGTAACAGAAGCTGACAAAAAATAAGAGCAGAACTTGGAGTTAACCAAAACCAATTGAAAATGAATCTAATCATTCCAAAGGACTTTTGTATAGAAAATTTAAAACCTGGATGAATTTTTGGCCAACAAAGAGCTGATTTTCGCCCAAATCATCAGTAGGACTCAAGAACATGTATATCATTACGTGATAAAGATCAGCTTGAGATCCAGTGCACCATTTAATAATTATGAGAAGCGAAAGGTAGCCAAATAAGCAGTTTAAAAATATCATCTGGGGAAAAAACTGGTACCTGCACAATAAGAATAATAAAGAATTGAGTAATTGATGAAGTATAATGTATTTACTGGCAAACAACAAAAAAGTTGGAATCTTCTGTCTAAAACAAGAGATCCAAATTGAACAATGCAATGAAGAGGACAGATGTATCGATAAACACTTCTTTGTATCATGTATTGGAATGAGCATATCAAAAAAGAATGCGCCACCAAATAAGCTAAAACACTGTGCTTCCCGACATTTAGTCATTTCCGAAGAATTTTGCATTGAAATAGCTTAAAACTATTCCAAGATTCATTTGGGACACACCAAGTAAAATTGACATTTTCATCTTCAAAGAATTGAGAAATGGTAATTCATGCGGCTGCCATGCCATTAGGATCAATCCCGAATGGGTAGGTGCTGTGCACCTTAACCAAACCTAAAGTGGAAGCATCCTGAATGAGAATGAGTTCAGGGACTATGTAAATGGCTTAAATTTTGCTTTAGTAAAAAGTATAGGTTGAATACCTGCAGGAAGAATCCCGGCAGCCATAAGCAGAACGTCCAAATAGTTCAAAAGGACACAGAGAAAAATTCATTATAAATAAATCCTGTGTATATTGAGAAGAGTGCCATCATCACGAAACATAGCGACACACCAAGCCATTCCATAATATCTCCAAGCTTCTGTTGTTGATGAATTCAATACAATGCAGTCAAGCAACTATTTAAGAGGAGAAACTAAATAAGGTGATATATTAGTTACCAGAACAATGAGTAAAATTACAACAGGTACATTTTTAAATCATTCTAAATACTTTCTGCACCATACAATAGTAAAAAAACCCTGTAGAGAACATATAGCCCCAGCACAAAGTGAATCTGAGTTACTTCTTCTTGACAAAATTCTTGAGTGACTGAACTTGTTTTATTTTCAACTTCAAATAAAGTGCAGCAGGAGTTAGGTGCATAAGGCTAGATAGACGCATATTTTTGCTCTAGCTAGTGGAGAGTGTAGTGCATGCTAAAACCCATGAAGTTTTTCTAGGGCATAAAAGGAAAAGCATTGATATATCTAAAATCTCCCTTATTTATTGTTTTTTTTATATATAAACATCCCTTATTTATTGTTAACAAGATTCATTCTGCAGCTATGTCAAAAGGAATCAGTATTTTGGGTTAAAAGTTTTGTAAATTAATTTTTCCATGGATAACTGATCAATCAGTCTTTTGATTTGACACGCAAGACATAACCAGGTACCTGAAAAGGCAGAACAGCTAGAAACAAATATAAGCACAGTAAATAAAAATAAATAAAAAATTGCATGAAGGAGATATAATGGTAATAATTGTTTAAGATGAAGAGTAAGGCATGGGAGCAAACCGCTACCGGAAAGATGGTTGACAGAATTTCAACATGAACTAAAAAGAAAATGAAAACTCCAACTTCCAGAGATACAAAAATGTTACCTGTTTGGACAATTGCTTCTCTCTGAATACAAGGTACAAGGATGCAAGAAACAAGCATATTCCATGGCCCCAATCTCCAAACATGACAGCAAATAGGAAGGGAAATGTTACAATTGTATAAACCCCTGGATTTGCTTCCTGATACTTGGCCACCCTACAACAGTAGTAAAAAGTGATTACTAGCTGAATTAAGAAGCTAGAAGAAGGAAGTAGCCAGATGAAAATGCAAATATGTGCATTACCCATATGAGAGGTAACACAAAATCCTCACACTATATTAGGTGCTAGAAAATAACGCACAATGATTTCAGGATCTTGTAGTACATCTTTACAACCCCAGAGAAATAGATACCCTACATCCTCCATGATATAAAATTCATATTTGACCTTCCTATACCCATGTTAAGATTTAGTTTTCATCCCACTCACCCTATGCATCAACAATTTCTTGGAAAGCCGAAGTAAATTTGTTGTTTCGAAATATGTAGGTGGTGATTCCTTGGTTTCAGGACATCATAAATGGCCCCAACTTGCGAGTGCTGTCCATTTTTGCTTGCCAGTGCACTTCGGATCTACCCAGAGATGGTAAGTTCATTAGTGGCATGAGTGAATTTTGTTTTCAATTAAGTGATAAAGATATGAATGTTCATGTAAAATATATAATTATAGAAGGCTTCACCTTAACTGTTGCAGAAACTGGGCACCAGCCTTCTCCGACAAGGCACTTTTTGGTCACATCTAGACTGAACATATTCAGAACATGATAGATAGATTTCTCCTTCTTGACCTTTACAAAAGGGGGTGGGGGCCAGTGGGGGTTGCAATTCATTATTAACGTATTTTCAGATATAGACTGAATAAACATGAAATCCTTCTATACAGAAGAGAGGAAGTATTTAACCAGGTAAAAACCTGTAACAAAAACTAACCAACAGGTTCCATTGCTCAAACTCACAACCAAATAGTATAGAATAGAGCGGCTCGGTGACGCATTCCAACATCTATGGTAGTCTCCAATTCTGAAATTTTTCTAGATACCTTGACATTTTAAGAGTAAATTTCAGAATAAAATGCGAGATATGCTGTTAATAACCACTTATAACAGTCATTAGTTCTAAAGTGCTGGTACAAAAATTTCAAAGAACCTTAAACAGAACCAACATGATTCAAATGCTGAAATTATGAAAAGTCAAATGAGAGCATTAAAAGGAAGGCAAAAAACTGGAGACTATTTGATAATCAAGTCTTCTATCAACAAGAGACATACCTCAGCAATCATCTGGTATTGCTTTCCTATATCATCTGTGAATGGGTATCGATTGGCACCAAATGCATCACATATTTTCAATATTTTGCTCTTCACTCTTTCACCAGAATAGAAGATAACAAATACATTTTTGTCAACCTGAAAGTAGTCCCCTTTAGTTCCACTTAAGAGCAACTATGAACTTACAAATCATGACAAAAAAAATGAACTGAAAATATATCAAGGACATTCGATTTACAGGACAACTTATTCCCATATTAAAATTTAAAGTAGGTTGACAAGAAATGCAGATAAACTGAATTTGTCAGTAGTCATACTCTTTGCCACATGAAATTCTAGAAGACAAAGAAATATATGTGAAATGTGCTGTATGAGAATTACCGCCAGAAGAGAGAAAATGAATGTTAGCAGTGAATGATCTCATCCACCAGAAAAATAAAAAACAACAAAACATTGGACCCAGGACAAACCTTATCTCCCGATGCAGGATCCGTAACAGGATCTTCAACAGCAACTTGCCTCAATAACATATTTCCACGAGTTGTACGAAATAAAATCCTTTCAAAAGCCATAGAATTTTCTCTCATTATAAGGCCACAAATATATCCCAGCTTAACTTGTTTTGATGGCTCTATGGACATTTCCTACTCAATACAAAAAATACATGTCAACATAAAGACAACAAATTTACAGGAGTAGAATGATAAAATGTTAAAATAGAAAAGTACTTGCTCGAGTAATAGAGGACTATCAATTGAATCCTCTCCAAGGATTTGAACATCGATTTCTTCTTCATGTTTTTGGGCTACAGCAGAGCTTTTTGCGGAATGGAAAATTTCACTAGCCTGAACTGGGGAAACTTGCAACATTACACCAGAGTTTGGCGGAACTAAATCAGAAGACATGAAACCACTTTTCCTGGCCACTCAATGTTCTTACCTTTAGCAAAACTAGCGTATATTCTAGAAGTTCATTGTACGATTCTTGTAGCTTCTTACTGTTCACGTTCATCTCTACTAACTCTGCTTCAAGCTCACCAAGCTTGACCTATCATTATATCCAGAAACAGGTGAAATGAAAATTCATATATATAAGTTCTGCACATAGGAACAGTCCAGATAATGACACCACAAAGACCGTCGTCATATATGGTGAAAAACCCATTTCAGAATCAAATTAAACTGACCTCTAAATAATCCAAACTGACATCAGCAACAGAAGTACACCTTGACGTAGGTGTAAAGCCAGCCTTTGCCATTTGGTCTCTGAAAAACAGGAGCTTTCGTGCCATTTCTCCACATCGTTTTAACTGCATGGTTATGTGTTTCTATAATTTACTAGAGCAAATACAAGGTCGCATAGTAATAGATCCATAGTGTAAATGGTAAAACTTATGAATTACCACGCACAAGAAGCACTTATATTTGCTTTAAGGGGGCATATCTACTAACTCCAGGTGATTTATAATCAATGTATTGTTCAGAATTTCCTATTATTGAGGATGCTAATATTATTTTGGAACAACGCATATACATATGAAGCCATGGAAGAGGTAACTGAAATATTCTCTCAGACAATGACGAACCTGAGTAGCATATGTCCTCTGGAAAGGGCTCTTTTCAGCATTTAGCTGGTAAGATATTTAAGAAAAGTAAGTTATAACATGAATTAAACTGGAGAAATTAGAAATTTAGTGAAAATATTAAGAGTAGAAATTGGACAAGAGCATGATAACGAGGCTTAGGACATTTCTAAACAATATCTCATAGCAAGTAGAATGGAAAAAGGGAAAAAAAAATGATTCTTCCCCTGGAACAGAATTTTCATTACAAATTGCTCTTAAGAAATCCTCTTGATCACAAATACTTGGAGAATACTAGAACTATACTAAAAAAAGCAGAAATATACTGTTTAAAAAAAATCTCCAAGTCATTTTGTAAGAAACAAAAGATTTGAACAACATACATATATATTATACGCACGCATATGTATATAATGTGGTTCCAAGTGAAGTCCAAATGTATAAAACTTCAAATCAACAAACAATGAGCTAAAAAAAAAGGACAAATGCGCTTCCTAATTCAGCATTAGAATACAAAAGCGGCAACTCAAAGTTCAATTTAATCAACAATTCTTCAACTTCAAAATAGAAATGAATGTTAAATGTATCCAAAACTTCGACCACAGCGAGAAATGAAGAGAAGTAATCTGAATTAATGTTGTATGCAACAAATATATTAATCAACCATCTGTTCATAAAAGTATCCTTATGTAGACTTGTAGCTTACTTACGTCTTTAAATTGAAAGACTCCAAGATCACCTAGATATGAAATTGTTGTATGACCGGACTCTGCCGGTATGATCAACTGCACCAAATGCATCGGCTCCGATCGCAGGAGATCCATCGTCGGACAACAATCTCCGAATAGCATTATGCTCTCTCAAATAAAAATTATATATATATATATATATACACAGAATGCAGGTAATATAGGAATGAGTAATCCGTGATCCCTCCGATTGAAGGGACTGACGGAAATCACAGCACAGATCAATGTAGAGTTTCCGTCAAAATCGAAGAATCATCTCTGTTTTCTCTTCTTTTGTAAATTTTTATTTTTTTTCTATTCTCAAATTCGGTGTTCATACATAAGTAAGGCCTGAGATCTACCCAACGAACGTTAAAGTACGATTAAAGTTAAAGTACGACATTGATAATTCCTCGGCGTAGCTTTTGAAAATTCCTTCGTGCTTCGCTCGTTATTTTCCTTGGCTGTAAAGTTTCTACCCATGAGAAGATGGCTCATGGCATGGATTGGCTTGGCTCAGATCGCTGCAGTCAGGACCCCCAAAAATGGGTAGGCCCAAAGAATTTTTAAGATTGAGGCCCAACATTAACCCAAAAGTTAAATTAAAAAAGAAAGAAAATTTTGGGCTAAAGAAGTCATGGAATTTCAAGCTCATTAAGGATAAGGCCCAATATACCATCCTAATTAAGTCATGTTTTCACATAACAGAAAAAATGCATTTATGTGCCATCTTAAACAAATTTTATATACATAATCAAATTAAAAGATAAAAGTAATGATTTTGAATATGGAATTGAATTCAAATTATGATTTTGATGATATCCATTGGCATGCTAGTACAAGTTAAAAAAGATGAAAAAGAAAAGAAGGTTAGTTCATGTTCTTGAATGTACCATGGAATGGTCACCACATACCACAAAACTTGACACAAGAGAGATTGAAATGCTACTAAGGAATCTCAGTGGAGTGATAGAATCAATAGTAGCAATATTTGCTTTAAATTGGAATTTGTTGGACCACCATTTTGCAGCTCTATTACAATGTCAAAGACCACGCGACCCTCTTTTCTCTGGCCTCATCCTATACCCACCCCCTTCATTTTCCCCTACCCTATAACCCTAAAATCATAATCATGCTCTGAAGTTTAGGAAAGTACTCCCTTTGGATTCTTCCCTGCTAAACAAGTATTATAAGCTTTCACATTTTCTTTTGTATATAACATACGTGTTAAATCTTTCGATCTCGAAAAACCATATAGCTGAGGGTTTTGTTATATATATATGCAGATTGTTTCCATTGTGTATTATTAGGGTTCCTTGCACCAACCAAAAAGAAAGAAAGAAAAAAAAAATGTAGTCAAAGGATTAAGGAATGTGATGGAGAAATCCCAGATTTGTACAGAATCTGGAATACCTATTTCAAGCATCAAATTAAGGATAGCCTTTTTTAAAGAAGGGTCAAGAAAAAGTGGACAACAATCCCACTTTCAAATCTAGCAAGAAAAATGTACCCGGAAAATAAGTTAACGTGGATGCCATGAACGAAGCCCTAAGTTTATATAGTAAATTATGATAATGCACGCAAAAATCTAACTTTAATAAACCGAAAAAAAGATTGATTTTTGGAGATGAGGAAACCAGTACGTAGTATTTTTACCTAAAAGGGTTCAGGTATTTTTATGGTGTAAGACAGTAAAACAAAACATGCATGTTCATATATACATTTCTGTAGTAATTATATAAAAAAACATGCATGGTGGGAATTTCTCCTGATCTGAAACTCAAAGTGTTAAACAGTAATTAGTGTAATATAGCTACTACTGTACCACACACAGATCAGAAGCAAGCGTATGAATTGAATTCCTACATGAATATGAATATGGACCGCCACAAGAATTTGGCAGCACAAATAAAGAACAGTTATAAATCGTTACAATTTGAGGTCCCCAGATTTCTGCTACATTTCTCAATTTGAAGTAGACATGCATGAATGTTATTGCAATTTCTTTTCCTCTCAAATAAAACATTAGTACCCCTTCTGTTGTTCTGCTAACGCTGAAGTTTTCCATATTCCTCTACCACAGGATCGGCTTATGGTACCAGGGAAAATATGAGAATCACATTCAGAGGACCAGTGAACTTTATTGCTGGGACAAACAGAATTTCTCTACTCAGTATAGCCGTTGGTTTACCCGTAAGTATTATTCTTTCTTATCCTTGGAGCATAAATTCTTTGCGTAGTACTGACTATCAAAATAACTTCTATTACCGTGAAGAACAATGGCATTCATTTTGAGACATGGAACATAGGAGTTCTTGGTCCAGTTGTAGTACATGGTCTTAATCAAGGTGATAAGGACCTGTCATGGCAAATGGACATACACGGTACTATTTGTTTTTATTACACAGATTATGTTTTTCTGCTAGTCGCTTATTGTTTAGTAGACAATTATCTGATTGGTTTTCCCTTCTTATTAGGTTGGTTTAAGAGGGGAATCCATGAATTTAGTCTCTCCGGATCGAGTGTCCTCTGTTGATTGGATTCCGGGATCATTGGTTGCTCAAGGTCAGCAGCCTCTGAGATGGCACAAGGTAAAGAAAAGAAAGGAAAAGCAGAGAGCACAGTTAGTCAAATCTTTTAGTATTAACAAAGTTTGAAATTTGCAGGCATATTTTGATGCTCCAGAGGGGAACGAGCCATTGGCTTTGGACATGAAGAGTATGGGGAAAGGTCAAATTTGGATCAATGGACAAAGTATTGGAAGATACTGGACTGCTCATGCAAAGGGAAACTGTGGTCTCTGCAGCTATTCAGGAACATTCCGAGCTCCAAAATGTCAACTTGGTTGTGGTCATCCAACACAACGATGGTACCATGTGCCCAGATCATGGTTGAAACCAACACAAAATTTGTTGGTACTCTTTGAAGAATTAGGTGGAGATACATCAAAGATTGCCTTAGGCAAAAGAACGACACGAAGTGTGTGCGCTAATGCACACGAGCACCACCCAAGAGTTGAAAATTGGCAAATTGAGAGCACTGGTGAAGCAAAAATGCTTCATGAGACCAAGATTAGCATGCACTGTGCTCCTGGGAGCTAATGTCTGCTATAAAGTTTGCAAGTTTTGGGAATCCATCTGGAACTTGTGGCAGTTTTCAGAAGGGAACTTGTCATGCAGAAAGTTCTCATAGCCTTCTGGAGAAGGTAAGTGAACTAGCAATATCTTTTTTTCTTTCAAATGCTATTGTGAATACTACTAATTGTCAAATTTTGCTGCCTTGCAGAAGTGCCTAGGACAAGAAAGATGCAAGTTCACAGTGTCTAACACCTACTTCAGGACCGACCCATGTCCAAACCAGTTGAAGAGTTTATCAGTAGAAGCAGTCTGTTCAACCCAGTGAATAACATCCCAGCCAAATGAAGACAAAATCATTAAAGCAAAACAGAGAGCTACAAGAATTCCTAATAAAATGACCATCAAATCCATCACGGCCCAGAAACAACATACTTGAGGAGAATTAACATCACATATAGTCAGATCCTGTCAACAGTCTAGAAAGGTAGGGAATAAGTTTTTTCCATGGATGTAGAGAGAGCAAAATAAGAAGCATTAGGCAACAAATCAGTTGCCATATCAAAATTTTTTTGCCATTTTAACACTTCATTTGCTGCTTCTAACGAAGTTAGAGACAAAACAGTGGTTATTATTCTAGCCATTTATCAATGCAAGGTATATTCTCCACAAAAAAAATATTTTATCCCAGAGATATTGGGTTTCATTTTATTTCACATAAAGCAACTGTCACAACAAAAGGCATAAATTTGTATGAGCACTCAAGAAAGTGATAATCACTTCAGACATGAGTAAAACCAGCCAAATGAAAATACAACAACATCTACCATGAGAACTTCATCCAGATTATAACAGTCACAAGAAAATGAAAACAACTTTCGAATTCAAGCAGTAGAAACAGCTGATTCTGCACCGAGCTTGGCGACGGTACTGGTCAACTCATCTTTGTTTGCACCCACAATTTTGTGCACAACTTTTCCATCCTTAAGGAAAAGAAATGTGGGCATTGCTTCAACTTCAAATTCCGCAGCAACTTCCTGCAAATAAAATGATGGTAGTTTAAGAAAGGAAACTAGATAAACAATCTCAAATCCACTGAAAATCGGAAGAACACAACAAGAACCAAATTATAATAATAGGGTCGACCTTTAGCTCATCTACATCCACTTTGAGAAATAGGACATTGGGATGCTTTTTGGCCAGTTCCGCCACCAGTGGGGCAATAAAACGGCAGGGTGGGCACCATGCAGCAGTAAAGTCTACCACAACCTACAAAAAGTTTGAAACATTGATTAGACCACAAAATACTTATTTCAAAAGCATAGGAAGGCAACAATCAAAACATGTATCCATTAGACTGTGAGCAACAAAATACCAAAAGAAGTTATGTAGCCAAAATTTCTGTAAAAAAAAGCCATTTTTCTTTCCTATCAAGGAGTTAATTGAATGAACTTGGAACCAGAGTCATGTAAAGGATTTTAGGTCCTTGGACTCCTTAAACAGAAGCTTTTCTGAAATTTTGTCATACATACAAGACTTGATTAAATAATTGATTTATTTTCCTTCAACATATTAGCTGGAAACAAAAAACACAATACATGATCGGACACTCATAGTGAAGATCTATAAAAAAAGAAAAATTTAAAAATAAGCACACTATTCCACCCAAAAGAAACCCTAACAACAATGGATGTACGAAAATAAAATTGGGGGAAAAGAAATAAATCAAGCCTAACCTCAAGCTAACTTAGTAATAATACCCAAGTTCGGGAAAAAAAAAAATCTTTTTTTTTTACACAGACAACAACAAAAGAAGAAAGGAAAAGGGGGAATTCACCAAACCTAAAATCATAAACAAATTATTCATACCAGCTTATTGACTTCTTTAGCTTTCTCGAAGTGCTCCTTCCATACAGCATCTGTGTGACAACTAATGAGTTGTCCCTCTTCTGCAGCCATTTCTCAATTCAAAATCGAACAAGATAACAAAGAAGAGATTTTTATTTTCTTTTTTTTTTTTTTTTTCAATCTCTGAAGCTCCAAAAGCTAGCAATTCTGAACGCAGGAAAGTGAAGACTTTTTTGGTCTTTAAATAGGAGAAGAAGAGGTGGGGACAGGAATAAAGAAAATAAATCGGTATTAGATTTTAGTAATATTTTTAAAAAAATTTATTAAATTTTAAAATGACGACGACGACGACTTCGAGGAAATAAATTGCGTAATAATTACGTGGCAGCAGAAGAGACACATGCCAATATTCCCATGTGTTTTTTCATTTAAATTCCTCGTCTCTTTGGGCCGATTAATCTGCAATTCCCAAAATATGAAATAATGAAATATAAATGGGCTTTTAGAATATTTCAAACAAATCTATGGGATAAATTCTTGACAAAGCCCAAATTTGTGGAGAAGTACTGAAAACTTATTGGGCCCTTGTAGTCACACTTTGGGCTTCAACTTTCCCAGTTACTCTTTTTTTCTTATTTATTTTTTTTTTAATATCCAAATATTCTAAATAAATTTTAATTATTTACATTTTTTATTAATAATCTTGAATCGAATAAGATTATTGGGTTAAACTAAATTATTATAATTTAAAAAGAAAAGGATTATTCTCTAAAATGGAGGGAATATCCCAACATTTACTCCACAATTTTGCTACAAATCTCTGCCATAAATAATAATAGTAATACCTTTACTTAGATATTTTTTTGAGCTCAAGAAAATGACCCATAGAAGTTGATTTCCAACCACTTTCAGACCATTCGGTTTATATTATGTTCCATTTATTTCTAGAAAACAAACAAGTAAGCAACCTAAATTATCACTTCCATTTTGTTTCAAGTAAAGTTTCAATATTTTTTAAATGATAGAGATTTTAAATTAAATCTTTCACTCAAAATTTAAGATTTGATGAATAGCTCTCAAAATGGATTCTTTATACATACAAATATGTATGAATAAGTGTTAATAGATTTTTAAGACAAAATTGAAACTAAAAATCCCTGAAAGTTGAATTAAGATTGCACGTGCCAAAGAAGAAGGTCAGATAAACACAAAATCCACGTGTAAAATTAGATGCCACAATTCCAAAACCCTCCCAAACAAAATCTCAGCTTCTTCCTCCTCTCCTCTCCTCTTATTATCCATTCATATCTTTTGTCTATTTAGATTTGGCAAAATTATGATTTATATTTTCCTCAAATCATAGACTGTTTCACTGGACAGTGAAGCAGACTGAGTAAAATTTGATCCACAATTTCCAAATTGAAATGAAAATAAATATAATTATTCTTCTGCTAATCATTCCTTCTCTTTCACCTTCCTCTGTTTCAATGACACTTTCCTTTATCTAATTCGATTCTAAAAACCAATCTCACCGCAAAACTCTTTTTTTTTCCTTTTTCTTTTTAGTTTTTCTCTTCTTGTTCTTGTCAAGAAAGAGTCTTTAAAAAAAAAGCTTCCTCCTTTAATGGCGTTACCTCAAATCTTGCCTGCAACTTCGTATTCAATAATCCCTCAAAAGTCCCATGTACACTGTAGTAGTGGAACTAGTGGTTGTTATCTTCTAAATCCTCCTTTTAAACCCTTTTGTTTTTCTCAACCACCACTGCACCTGCACCTCCGCCGTCAATGGCGGCGGAAACAGAACTCGCTCAGATGTTCCGCTTCTTCATTCTCTGAACGACATCACTCGAACCCACCAAAGTCTGATGATGTTGTGGAACTTCCGCTCTTCCCTCTTCCGCTAGTGCTCTTTCCCGGTGCTATTCTTCCCCTGCAGATTTTTGAGTTCCGTTATCGTATGATGATGCACACTCTCCTTCAAACTGACTTACGATTCGGTGTAATTTACACCGATTCCACTACTGGCACTGCCGAAATAGGTTGCGTTGGGGAAGTTGTGAAGCACGAGCGGCTTGTGGATGATCGATTCTTTTTAATTTGTAAGGGACAAGAACGATTTAGGGTCACCAAATTGGTTCGAACTAAACCGTATTTGGTGGCTGAGGTTACATGGCTAGAAGACCGGCCGTCCGGGAATGGTGAGGAAGATTTGGATTCATTAGCAAATGAAGTAGAAACATATATGAAGGATGTAATACGTATATCAAACAGGCTTAACGGGAAACCTGAAAAGCAGGTACAAGATTTGAGGAGAAATTTGTTTCCTACTCCTTTCTCTTTCTTTGTTGGGAGCACATTTGAAGGTGCACCGAGGGAGCAGCAAGCATTACTGGAATTGGAGGATACTGCGTTGAGACTCAAGAGGGAGAAGGAGACATTGAGGAATACTTTGAATTATTTGACTGCAGCCTCTGCAGTAAAAGATGTCTTTCCATCATCTTCATGATATGGAGAGTTGAGTTTTTTTTTTTTTTTTCTTCTTTTGTATAATTTATTTATATATATAAATGTTCCAAAAGATATCTATCAACTTGTAAATGGTGATAGTTTACAATCAATTGCTCTCTTTTGATGCTCTATGTTGTTCTTAGTGTTTTGCAACTAGATTTAGTGATCACAGACTAAAAACTTATGTGATTGTCTGAGGTAATGGTTAATTTCATGATTAAAGTTTTGATTTTTATATGAAGGATTTATTTGCTGTCATAGTTTAACATGCTGTGATTGACTTCAGAGGTAGTGGTTACTTTTATATATATATATATATATATATATGATAAAGTTGTAATCTTTATGATTTATTTTCAGCTAGAGCTTAGTAAAGTTGATATAAAAGTTTTCCGATTTCGAACTTCTTGTGTATTTGACAGGTGCTGGAGAAATTGGATACTAGAATAGGTTGGCATACAGTGAATGGAATTAGTTCTGGATTATCAGTGTAGTATGTTCCACACTTTGCCGATGGCTGACCATCAATTCTGTGTTGTCTTTGTGATGACAAGAATATGACTGGGAGAAAATTTCATGTAGTTTGGAGTAGAATCTATGGAGAGATTTAAAATTAGTTGGTAGTTAGACAATTTAAGCCAACCTTAAGTTGTCATGTTCTCATGAGGTTCGCCTTCTTACAAGTCCTACATGTATTTGATTCAGTTTTGCATTCTTAGGAATTGCAGTTTGGGAAAGTAGTTGTGTTTGTATATGTGGTTGTCTGTAGCTGGCAACTCTTGGAAATTTTGCCTACTGAATGCTTGTCTGTGATCTTTTAAAGCATCTGCACTTGGACATGGTTTCTTTTTGTTTTTCTTGTTTGTGTGCATGCATTTGCAGCCTGTATATTGGCTGCTTTTTTTTTTCTCTTTTGGACGTTGCTATGTAGTATAAGTTCATTTGGATGTATGCTACCAAATTTATCATCCAGTTACTGTATGCTTTTCATTGTTGAAACAGTATTTTTGGTCCTTCAAATCGATGGTTTTTGTTCAGAAGGGAAGGGCAAGCTTTCATTTTTTGTTGTTTAATTGGTGCAAATTTGATTAGAACAATTTGATGTTCTAAGTTAAGCAGATATTCCATGAATCTTTCTTAGATACAAAGTACAAGAATAGAAACTCCGCAAGAATTCAGCACCAATCTCTAGTCAAATAATATTAGACATTATTATTGCAACATCGTACACTGTCTCATACAACTATGGAGCAAGCTCCTTTTTGTTTTATTACTTAAGTGGAATGTATTTGAATCAGAGATGAATGTCACAAAAATAACTGACATAAGCATAACTCTTACAAAATCCAGTCTTGGAATAAAGAATTCCACTTGCCTTTCTCTCCAGAAAGGCCTTGGTTCTTGAATGGTTTAACCAATGTGGTATTGCCAGTTCTCTGCAATCACATTATATGGGAAGATAAGAATTTGAAAAATCTAGGCAACAAAAACAAGACACTGCATTAACACATACCGTGAGACAAAGATTTCTTTCTGTATCACAGATGGGATAATCTTGAGGGCAGCAATGGCGATGATCCTTGCAGCACACAGCAGATTCCAGCTCGCAGCACTTCCATGAAAGGCAAAGCCCAAGAAGTTCCCAATAGCAACAGCAGGTTTCACCTCCAGAGCAAGAGGTGAAAACATTACATTTAACTGGACCAGGAGGAGGTGGTGATGGAGGATTGGGGCTAGTTTTAACTGGATAGGATGCCAACATATTAATCCCACAGACCCCTTCTAAATGGCCATTGTTTCTTGCCATGTAAACATACCCTTCTATACCCCAGCTTGTTCCCCATGAATTCTTCACAATCCAATAATCTACTCCATTGTGTGAATCATAACCCACAATCAATACAGCATGATCCAAAGAAGTAGAGCATGGTCCAGTAAAAACACCCTGCAGCATAATTCATTCAATCACAAAGATTACACCTTTACTCTATTTTAAACAAGAAAAGATGAGAACTTTGGGCAATAAAACAAACCCCAGAGTATAACTGAAATGCTCTTTCACTTCCACATATGCCAACACTAACAGGTTGTACAGCAACAGCTTTCATAAGTGCATTCTCATTTCCAGCAGGCACATCTCTGTAACCATCAATAGTCACAACACGTCTTTTCAACTGCACCATAATACAATAGCTAGTTGAAGATGAATAATCAATGATACCTTTTTTTTACTATAAACATAGATGTTATATAAGTACCTTGTTTCTATTGCAAGATCCAGATCGACCTAGGAAGGGGTAATCATTCTCAGTATCTATCCCATTATTATTCACAACAAACTTGTATGCATAATCCATTAGTCCACCTTCACAGCCACTGTTATAAGATCTATCACAATCAATTAATTCTTGTTCAGACAAGCTGATAAGTGATCCAGTTACAATCTTATTGATGCCTTCTATTGCCCCTGTTGCTGAGAATGCCCAACATGCACCTATACCATAATCATCAACCATATCAAGTATATGATTATGAGCCCACAAGACAATATAAGCCAAGTAAAATGTGTTCTATCTATTACTGTATGAATCATAGTATCATACATGACAAGGGCAAACCTCAAACAGAGTGAAAAAGGAACAAAAAAATGAAACTCCAACATCAATTTAGTACCCATAAACAGTACAAATATGAGAGAATAACAAAATTAGAAGCTCACATACCACAACTGCCCTGGTTTTTGACTTTTGTAACAGCTCCTTTCGTCCTCCAATCGACAGATGAAGGAATATCAAGATCATCAAATGTCCCAAAAGCAGAGGAGGAACCTCGATTCAATCGAATGGGATTATTGACAGAAGCGGAGAGACCCAAGAACTGGGATTTAAACTCATGGTGTGTGAGATCAGCGAAGGCGTTAAGGGAAAGAGTATAGGTCGAATTACCCTTACTATTATGCTGGTTAATGTAATCATAGTTATCTCTAAATACTCCATGTCTGTACTGTTTTTCTTGTTCAGAAGAGTATGTTTTTCCATATTTTCTACACCAATTCTCGAATAAATCAGCAGTACTCGGCGAAGAAGAAGAAGAAGAAGAAGAAGACGAAAATGATGCTAAACAAATGGGCACATGAAATAATAAAACAACTGTCCAAAAGTGCCATAACCAACCCATTTTGAATCCAAAGTTAAAAAAGATGGTATCTTTCTTGATCTCTGAAAAAAATTCTCCAGCTATTTTGGGTTGTCAAGAATCCTCTTGTTGTAAATTGTAATATCGTGGCCTTTCTCTATTGTATTTACATACAGAAATGTCCCCAATGAGATTGTCACAACTGTACGGCGCCCGGATACTGTTGTGAGGGTTCTAGAGTGGGCAGTGTACCCAACACGCTTATCACGATCCGATTTCGCCTATCTGGTTGCTTTAAAATTTAAATCACCTTTAAAAACAAAAACTTTTAATTTAAAAAAATTTCAATTTAGTCCCTAAATAAATTGATTATTTAACTATTAGAGAGAATTTTGTTGCAATATTTTTATATTCAAAATAGCATGTGCAGTCATTATTTATAAATTACATTATGTATACAATTTATTGAGCTAAACATAACTATTACAAGATCTATTAGGTTAACATTGCAGAAACACCTCCCATCTTAGATTGTATGGCGAAACTAGAATTCATGAGAGTAATCTGCAATCAAAATCAAAATAAATTATAATATGGTTTAAATTTATAACACTGTTTTTTTTCTTAATACATACATAACATAATTAATAATAATGAACAAAAATAAGGAAAGAAATTGATTGATACCTGATGGCAACCAGGTTGTCCATGATCACAATTGGGAGAATTTTGGGGGCAACAACTGCGATTAACTTTGCAGCATATTGGAGTAGAAGGATCACAGCAATTAAACACTGAGCATTGTCCAATAAATCTACTGTAGCAACAACAGGTTGCACCCCTTAAACATTTGACTGGAAAACAACCTGAACCGAGTGGAGTTTTTGGAGGAGGATTAATGGAGCTTGTTCTTTTATCCATATGGTTCATTGATGCAATTTCTTTATTAATCCCACATGCATTCCAATTCCATATTGCCAATTGCATGTAACCATTTTTACCCCAACTTTTCCCCCATGAGTTCTTCACGTTCCAATATTCTTCCCCATTTCTTGAACCATATCCTTCTATCATTATCCAATGATCTAATTTATCACAGCACGGTCCTGTAAAAACACCCTATACCATATATAAAAGAAACTGTTACCAAATTATGAAAGATAATGATAAACAGAAACAAACACAAGTAACGTACCTCTGAGTAAAACTGAAATGCTCTATTACTACCACATATCCCAATACTAATGGGTTTTGCAGTAGCTATAGAATCAACAACTGAAAAGGATTCTTGATTATTATTGTCGGATGAAATGGTGGGACGAGGTTGTCCTAACAAGTACTTGGCTTTGAATTCATGGTGGGTGAGATCAGCAAAATCGTTAAGGGAAAGAGTATAGCTTGAATTAGCTTTACTGTTATGTTGGGTGATATATAGTTTTTTTCAAAAACTTTAATTCTATATTGTTTTTCTTGATCAGAAGAGTATGATTTTCCATATTCTTGACTCCATTTTTCAAATAGATCAATTGTGAACGAAGAAGATGAGCAAATGTATAGAAATTGATAAAAATATAAGAAAATAACGGTCCAAAATTGCCAAGAGTAAGTCATTTTGGATTTTGAATTGCTAAGATCGATAAAATTCAAATAGATATATATATAGTAAAAAAAGCATGTAACAATCACCGACAACAAAGTAAACTTTTGAGTCAAGTGTTGTTTTTTTTCTTTGGCAGTTGACTTTTGAGTCAAGTTGTTGAATATACAAACAAACAATTAATTGTCGTATAATTTATGAGAATTTCTATGTCTTACTAAATTAACATATAGGAAATTCAAGTCTTCCACGCAACCTTAAAAAAATTATATTATTTTTTTAAAATATATAAAAAATTAATGTGTTTTATGTTGAATTTAAATTTCATTTTTATTCAATAAAAATAATTAATAAATATATAAACTTTAAATTTTTCAAAAAATATTCTTTTAAAAAAGAGGAAATATTAATTTGGGACAATGTCATAAAAAACTTCAAAATAAATGTAGTTAGTTTTCCTTAGTCTTTTATAGGCAAATTCATTAGTTGTTTGCATTAATTGTTAACTAACTATCCCTCAAAGTCAACCTCAATATTTCTCTTTAACCATCTATTAAATTGTTTGAGACAAATAATAAAAGAGATTCAACATTCTCAAATTTTGGTAAGTATTTCGATTTTTTTAAAAAATACTAGAATGAATTTTTATTTATATTTGTAATCCAAATTTGATTTAAATAACATTTATAAAGACTAATTATATATATATATATATATATAAAGTTCTAATTTGAAAGATTTAAAATCCACCTAAATAATTAAAAACGATTAAGGATTAAACCAGATAATTATGGTTTCCATTACATAATTGTATAATTTGAGTGTTGTTTAAGTGAAGACTTTTCACAACCTTAGTACATAAAATTATATAAGTGGTACTAATTCATCTTCTTTATTCAAAGATTTGAGGTAATAAAATTAAAGCTAGCAAAATAAAATGCAATAAATAGTAAACATTATACATAAACATCATTGTATTATGTATTTATATCATTTCATACAATTTTTATTTTTTTTAAAAAAGAAAGTACATAATTCTAGTTTCCTAACATTGCAGAAAGGTCTCTGATGATAGACTTTTTAGCCAATGCTGTAGCATTTCCATAATTCTGCAACCAAAAATATTCAGATTAATATATATACAAATAAAATGTTTCGTTAATGGCGGTGCATAACATACATACATACCGGATAACACCGATGTGTTTCTTTATCACAGTTGGGAAAATCTTGTGGGCAACAAGCTCGATCAGGCTTGCAACACATTGGATAAGAAGTAGGACAACAAACATAATCTACACAATGTAAAATAACTCTTTTGAAGCAACAACAGGTTTGACGACCAGGACAGTAGAAAGGATAACAATCTGATTTTGAATGAGTTATGATTTCCTCGTTATTAATCCCACATGAACTCCCATTCCGTTTTACTTCTAAGTCCATGTAACCATTCATTCCCCATTTTTTCCCCAACAATTCTTCACCTTCCAATATTCTATCCCATTTCTTGACTCATCTCCCACTATTAATACACTGTGATCCAGTGTATCACAACATGGTCCCGTAAAAATACCCTGCAGCATAACTTAATTATTCTAATTAGGAAATATAATGACACAATTAAAAATAAAAAGAATTAAAGATTAATGTCTGCGCACCTTTGAGTAAAACTGAAATGCTCTGTTACTGGCACATATTCCAACGCTGATGGGTTTTGCGGTTGCGGTAGCTGTAGATTCAAGAACTGGAGAAATGGAGGGACGAGGTTGTCCTAACAAATACTTTTCTTTGAATTCATGGTGGGTGAGATCAGCAAAGGGGTTAAGGGAAAGAGTATAGCTTGAATTAGTTTTATTGTTATGTTGGGTTATATAATCATAGTTTTCTTCAAAAACTTTAATTCTATATTGTTTTTCTTGATCAGAAGAGTATGATTTTCCATGTTCTTGACTCCATTTCTCAAATAGATTAGGAGTAAAGGAAGAAGAAGAAAATGATGAACAAATCTGTAGATGTTGATGAAAAGATAGCATAATAACAATCCAAAAGTAACATAAGTGACTCATTTTTTAAACATACTTAGCTATCATTGTCCACTAATTACACACACGCACACACACACACACACACACACACACACACACACACACACACATAATATATATATATATATATATGTAACTAAGAGTCTCCATGGGAGAGTTGGGTGAGGAATTGTTAATTAGTTATGCAGTCAACGAGCGATGATTAAATGTTGTTAGCTATTATTTGTTGGACCGAATATTCTTATAAGATTGGATTTTCACCACTTAACTCAAGGACCACATATCCGTTGGTGGAGATGCGGAGGAGTGTTGGGGTGTCAACCCATGTTCCACATCTGAAGATAATGTTAGAGGTGACTAGCTTATAAGAATACCACTAACTTCATTTGTAAGAGGCATTTTGGGTAGTTACCTAAGAACAAAACCGTAAAGGTTTAGACCCAAAACGTACAATATCATACTAATGTGAAGTTAAATGGTGAAAACTCAAAATTTGCAGTTTAATTTATTTTGTAAAAATTTTATATTGGGAGAAAATTTGAGAATTAGACCAGGTTATTATTTTTCCCTATTTTAAGGTTTCAATTTTCAATTTTGATGAAAATTTTAATATCTTATCTATCATATACTGTTTTTTCTTGTTCAAAAGAATCAATTTTTTTCCATATTCTTAACTAAGACCAAAAGGAATATGATGATAAACAAATGTGTGAATCAAATAGTATAACCAAATCATCATTTTGAAAACAAATTTTAAAAAAAAGTTGGTAACTTTCTTATCTCTCAAAATTCTAGAAACTTAAAATTTATATAATCAATAGCATAAAATACACAATATAATTATTTATAACAACAACTTTGAGCTAGCTTCTAACAGAAGAAGCACAACTCTTACAAGATCCATTAGAGATTATAGTTGCCTAATATAGCAGAAATGCCTCCCATCTTGGATTGTACACCCAAGCTACTATTGCCAAATTCCTGCAATCAAAATATATAGAAAAACGTCATAACATATTTGCACCAATCACAAAAGAAAGAGAAGAACGCATGCTTACATTGTAACACTCTTTTCTCCCAGCATCACATTTGGGAGCATCTTGGCGGCAACACATGGAATTAACCTTACAGCAGACTGGATAATCAGGAGGACAGCAGGTAAACTGTTTACACATGAAAATAACTCTCTTGTAGCAACAACAGGTTGCACCGCCTTTGCATTTATTAGGAAAACATCTAGAACCAAGTGGATTTGATGATGATACAGCAGGATTCATGGAGCTCCTAGTTTTTTTATCTCTATAGTTCATGAATGCGATCTCCTTATTAATCCCACATGCATTCCAATTCCATATTGCTAATTTCATGTAACTATTTCTACCCCAACTTTTTCCCCATGAGTTCTTCACGTTCCAATATTCTTCCCCATTTATTGAACCATACCCTTCTACCAATACGGAATGATCCAATTTATCACAACACGGTCCTGTAAAAACACCCTATACCATATACAAAGAAACTGTTACGAAATTACAAAAGATAATGATAACAGATACACACAAGTAACGTACCTCGGAGTAAAATTGAAATGCTCTATTACTACCACATATTCGGACACTAATTGGTTTTGCAGTAGCTATAGATTCAATAATTGAAAAGGATTCTTGATTATTATTGTCAGAAGAAATGGAGGGACGAGGTTGTCCTAACAAGTACTTGGCTTTGAATTCATGGTGGGTGAGATCAGCAAAATCGTTAAGGGAAAGAGTATAGCTTGAATTAGTTTTACTGTTATGTTGTGTAATATAATTATAATTTTCTTCAAAAACTTTGATTCTATACTGTTTTTCTTGATCAGAAGAGTATGATTTTCCATGCTCTTGACTCCATTTCTCAAATAGATCAGTTGTGAATGTTGAAGAAGAAGAAGAAGATGATGATGAGCAAATCTGTAGATATGGATGAAAGTATAGCAAAACAATGGTCCAAAAGTGCCTCATCTTGGATTTTGAATTGCAAAGATTAAGAAAATTGAGATACATTTCCATATATATATATATATATATTATATATATATATATATGTATGTGTAAATAAGAGTTGGGTGAGGATTCATTCATTTTTAGAAAAATAGTTTAAAATACAAATATGTAGTTAGTTTTCCTTAGTCTTTTATAGGCAAATTCATTAGTTGTTTGCATTAATTGTTATTAACTATCCCTCAAAGTCAACCTCAATGTTTCTCTTTAACCATCTATTAAATTTGTTTGAGACAAATAATAAAAGAATTTTTATTTGTATTTCTAATCCAAAGTTCTAATTTAAAAGATTTAGAATCAGCTTAAATAATAAAAAAATTATTAAAGATTAAACCAGATAATTAATTTTTATTTAAAAAATTATATTCAAAATTATTATTTTCATTAATTTAAATTTTATATAAATTACATAATTGTATAATTTGAGTCTTGTTTAAGTGAAGACTTTTCACAACCTTAGTACATAAAATTATATAAGTGGTACTAATTCATCTTCTTTATTCAAAGATTTGAGGTAATAAAATTAAAGCTAGCAAAATAAAATGCAATAAATAGTAAATATTATACATAAACATTATTGTATTATGTATTTATATCATTTCATACAATTTTTATTTTTTTAAAAAAGAAAGTACATGATTCTAGTTTCCTAACATTGCAGAAAAGTCTCTGATGATAGACTTTTTAGCCAATGCTGTAGCATTTCCATAATTCTGCAATAAAAAATATTCAGATTAATATATATGCTAATAAAATGTTTCGTTAATGGCGGTGTGCATAACATACATAAATACATACCGGATAACACCGATGTGTTTCTTTATCACAGTTGGGAAAATCTTGTGGGCAACAAGCTCGATCAGGCTTGCAACACATTGGATAAGAAGTAGGACAACAAGCATAATCTACACAATGTAAAAGAACTCTTTTGTAGCAACAACAGGTTTGACGACCAGGACAGTAGAAAGGATAACAATCTGATTTTGAATTAGTTATGATTTCCTCGTTATTAATCCCACATGAATTCCCATTCCGTTTTACTTCTAAGTCCATGTAACCATTCATTCCCCATTTTTTTCCCCAACAATTCTTCACCTTCCAATATTCTATCCCATTTCTTGACTCATCTCCCACTATTAATACACTGCGATCCAATGTATTGCAACATGGTCCTGTAAAAATACCCTGCAACATAATTTAATTATTCTAATTAGGAAATATAATGACACAATTAAAGATTAATGTCTGCGCACCTTTGAATAAAACTGAAATGCTCTGTTACTGGCACATATTCCAACGCTGATGGGTTTTGCGGTAGCTGTAGATTCAAGAACTGGAGAAATGGAGGGACGGGTGAAGAGAAATAGAACAATGTAATCTTTTTCATTGATTTATGTTGTGTGTTGTTTACATGTATTTATACTATTACAAGGAATGAGTCTAACTGCTTCATTCCTTTTTTTCTATAAAAACGGTTTCTTCCCTTTTCTTGCATTCACACGGCTCCTTCCTTTCATTCCCCCTCAAGTTGTATCGTGGGGATTAAGAACGTGCAACTTGTTAAGTATGTCGTAGAAGGTCCGTTTAGTTCCCGCCTTGGTGAGTATATCGGCTAACTGGTCTTCTGAGCGAGTATATGGAGTAGTGATAATGCCTTTTTCAATATTTTCCTTAATAAGGTGTCGATCAATCTCCATGTGTTTTGTCCTGTCATGTTGGACAGAGTTTTCAGCTATACTGATTGCCGCTTTATTATCGCACATTAATTCCATAGTGGTTTGTGGAGGAAATCCGATTTCGGTGAGTAGTTTCTTAATCCATAATAATTCTGCAATTCCTTTAGACATCCCCCGGAACTCAGCTTCAGCACTTGATAGGGAAACGATCTTTTGCTTTTTACTTCGCCAAGTCACTAGATTGCCTCCAACAAAGGTAAAGTATCCAGATGTAGATCTGCGATCCACTTGATTCCCTGCCCAGTCTGCATCTGTATAACCCTGCACATTCAAATGACCATTTTTAGAAAATAGAATGCCAAAATTACAAGTTCCTTTGAGATACCGTAGAATCCGGATAGTTGCGTTCATATGCTCTGCTTGAGGATTGTGCATGAATTGACTGACGATCCCAACTGCATAGGCTATGTCGGGTCTAGTATGTGATAAGTAGATGAGCTTTCCCACGAGTCTTTGATATTTTCCACGATCAACTGCCTCTTCATTCTTATTCTCTCGAAAATTGTAATTTGCTACCATCGGAGTTTCTGCTGGTTTACAATTAAGGAGTCCTGTTTCTGCTAGAAGATCTAAGATGTATTTTCTTTGTGATAAGAACAACTTATCTTTTGATCTCATGACCTCAATTCCCAAGAAATACTTAAGTTTTCCTAAATCTTTCATCTCAAATTCATTGAATAGGTTTTCTCGCAGTCTTGTAATCTCTTCGTTATCATTGCCTGTGATAATTATGTCGTCCACATATATGATAAGGCAAGTAACTTGGTCATTCTCTCCTTTAAGGAATAGAGTGTGATCAACATTGCTCTGTCTATATCCACAATTTCTCATTGCAATTGTAAACTTCCCGAACCAAGCTCGTGGAGATTGTTTTAGTCCGTATAAGGCCTTCTTTAATCTGCATACCTCGTTTCTTTTGAACCCATCAGAAAAACCGGGAGGTGCTTCCATGTAGACCTCTTCTTTTAAATCGCCATGTTGGAATGCTTTTTTTACATCAAACTGATGTAAGGGCCAATCTAAGTTTACTGCTAGGGAGAAAAGGACTCCGATGGTATTGATTTTGGCAACTGGACTAAAAGTTTCAGAGTAATCTATACCATAGGTTTGCGTGTATCCCTTGGCTACCAACCGTGTTTTGTGTCTTTCGATTGTACCGTCAACTTTATGTTTGACTGTAAACACCCATTTACATCCTACTGGTCTTACTCCACTTGGTAGGTTGCACTTCTCCCACGTGACATTTGTTTCTAGTGCTTGCATCTCGGTTTCCATTGCCTGGTGCCATTCTGAACTATCCTTTGCTTCTTGTGCATTCTTTGGAATTTGGACTGTGTAAAGATTTTGATTGAATGTCTTCACTTCTTTTGATACGTTCCCCTTGACAAGATTAACTACCGGATATTTTGCGGTCCGTGACGGATGTTCTGGTGAGTATAGTTTCGGGGGTATTCCCCTTGTACTCCTTGCCGGTAGTCTTGATTCTGGGATATTATCTGCATCACTGTGATCAGAGTATACAATTGCAGAAGGTAAAGAATTGTCCGTAAAATTTTGAGTAGTTTCAGGAGTACCTTCGTTAGACACATCCGTTGAAGGTGATTCTAGAACAATGGCACTTGCATCGTCGTTCTGTGTTTCCATGATGAGATTGCTTTCAAGGTTGTTTGTGGGAAGTGTGTCTAACCAACTTAATGGGTCAATACTAGGTGTAGGTTCCTCCTAACTATTAAGGTGGTTATAGTAAAATTCGTGTTCTATAAAATTACAGTCAAAAGTTGTGAACATTTTTTTTGTAGGTGGGTGATAACACCTGTACCCTTTCTGGTTGATTCCATATCCCACAAAAACACATTTTAGGGCACATGGATCCAACTTTGTGCGGTTTTCCTTTTGAATATGAACAAACACAGAGCACCCAAATATTTTTGGTGGAAGACTAGAGGGTGGTGCCTGTCCTAAAGAGTCATAAAAGATGTCAGAAGGAGTTTGCATTTTAAGTACCTTTGTTGGAAGTCGATTTAATAAAAAAACAGAGGTTGCAACTGCTTCTGGCCAGAAATATTTTGGAACCTTTGATTCAATTAGCAGAGCTCTTGTAATTTCTAAAATAATTCTATTTTTTCTTTCTGCCACCCCATTTTGTTGAGGTGTGTTTGGACACGAGGTCTGATGAATAATCCCTTTTTCTTGAAAAAAACCTTTTAATTTTTGGTTTACAAATTCTCCTCCATTATCTGACCGAAGAATTTTTATTCCCTTTTGAAATTGATTTAAAATCATGTAGAAAAAATGAATAAAAATTTGAGCAACCTCGGATTTATTTTTTAAAAAATATACCCATGTCATTCGAGAATAATCATCAATAAATAATAAGAAATTTGAAAATTTATTATGACTAGTACTTGGTGCTGGGCCCCAAACATCTGTATGTATTAAATCAAATAAGTTTGATGCCCTAGTATTTGAAGGAAAATGAGGTTGTCTATGGCTTTTCGCCAAGATACAAGTTTCACATACAAAATTATTAGGAAGGGTTGGAAATAAAACCTTAAAATAGTTGGCAGAGGGATGACCTAGTCGTCTATGCCAGACCCAGCTGTTATTTTGGTTACTGACCATCAGAACGGAACCTTGAGGGGCAATATCATCGACGTAATACAGACCGTTTCTTTCAGTGCCACACCCAATAATCTCCTTGGTCCGGATGTCCTGTAGTAAGCAAAAGTCGGCATAAAGAGAGACAACACAATTTAACTCTTTAGTAACTTGACTAACAGATAGTAATTTGCATGAAAGTGAAGGAATATATAAACATTTTGATAATTTTAAGCTTGGTGATATCTCAACACTTCCTATTTTTTCCACTTTTACTAAGTTTCCACTAGCAGTAGAAATATTTTTCTTTATCGGGAGATGGTTAGCACTGATATCTCTAATATCGTATGTCATAGTGTCAGTGGCTCCTGAATCGATAATCCAATTTTCATCTTTATTTTGTTTCGATTGACAGGATAAAGCAAAATGTTTTTTATTAATCTCTTTTAATTTTGAAAAGATATTATTCCTAGGAAATTTCTTTTTTCTTTTTCTTTTTTTCCTTTTTGTTTCATTTAACGGACCAAACTTATTACTAGTTTTTATCGGTTCACACAAATATTCATAATTAGACGGGATAATTTTATGCACAAAATAATTATTAAAGGATTGTGGGCCTGTTCCAAAGGAACCAGGCCCAATACCTGGTTTTGGTCCATCATCTAGCCCGTTGGCCCGTTCCTTGCCCTTGTAGAAGGATTGTGGGCCTGTTCCAAAGAAACCAGGCCCAATACCTGGTTTTGGTCCATTTCTTTTCCCTAACTCTTTGGCCGCCACTTCCATGTGAAAAACTCCTCCTCCAAGACCCTTCGTTGGCTGGGTTTCTCCAGATATGGATACCGTGGGCAGAGCTCTTGCGGCTCCGTACAATGCGAACCCCTCGTTTGACGGGATCATACCGGAGTTATCGAGATCATTGATGGTCGCCGCCGCTTGGCCAGCCTTGTCATGTGGCAGCCATCGTTTGTTCCAATTCTCTGGGAAGCCATGGATAAAGAAGCAATTTTGCTTCTCATGTCCGAGTTTCTTACAATTCGTGCATTTGAGGGTTTTTGGTTTGTTCTTACTCCGATCTTGCCATGATTCAGGTTTCTGGGGTTGTTGGTTGTTCTTGTACCGCGTACTGAGACCCGATCCTATGCCCTCACCGGAGGATCGTCCAAGGATTTGGAGCCGGGATTCCTCCTGGTGGGCTGCGGCGTAGGCGGCTTGTACGGTGGGCAGTGGACTCTCTTTTAAGATGTCCCTCTTGACCAGTTCGAACCGATCGTCTAGTCCATGGAGGAATTGAAAGAGTCTTTGCTCTTGCCTTTCGTTATCCCACGCGGTAATGTCTTCAGCACTTTTCATTGGGTTCTTTTTCCTGCGATCTATCTTCTGCCATATTTCTTGAAAACAAGAATAGTATTCTTCCAATGATTGATTTGATTGTGCATATGTATTTGCCTTGACTGAAAGATGGAATATTGGCAAGGAGTTTTCTCCCGATCTGTAGGTGGTGTTGAGGTCATCCCACAGTGCTTTAGAAGATGGGTATTGGATGAACCGGCCAATCAACGAAGGGTCCATGGCCTGGATGATCCATGTGAAAACCTGGAGATCCGACTGCTTCCATTTCCCGAATTAGGGATTGTTGGGACTTGGTGGCGGTGGATTTCCAGTCAAGTGGTGTTCTCTGCCTCGTGCTTGAATCGCCAATTTCACCAAATTGGACCATAGTGCAAAGTTGTGGTCGTTGAGTTTTAGATCAACGTGAGGATTACTGTTCTGTTCCGATTGTTGATTGATCTTTAAAAGCTGCTCGAGGGCTTCAGTTGTGATGACGGTGGTTTGGCCGCCGCCTTTCGAGGTTGGGCTGGTAGGACCATCGTCTTTACCCATTTGCAGGTGATTGGTTTATTGGTAGATGATGAGAAAACAATCAATCCCTTTCTGTGGATCAGTATGCTCTGATACCATGAAGAGAAATAGAACAATGTAATCCTTTTCATTGATTTATGTTGTGTGTTGTTTACATGTATTTATACTATTACAAGGAATGAGTCTAACGGCTTCATTCCTTTTTTTCTATAAAAACGGCTTCTTCCCTTTTCTTGCATTCACACGGCTCCTTCCTTTCACGGGGTTGTCCTAACAAATACTTTTCTTTGAATTCATGGTGGGTGAGATCAGCAAAGGGGTTAAGGAAAAGAGTATAGCTTGAATTAGTCTTATTGTTATGTTGGGTTATATAATTGTTGGCTGCTCTCCTTTTCAACAACTGCTGCTCATTCAATAATTGTGGATTGTTGGCTGCATTCTTTTCAACAACTGCTGCTCATTCAACAATTGTGGATTGTTGGTTGCATTCATTTCAACAACTGCTGCTCATTCTCAACTATAAAAGCCAACGACACCTCCAGTAGTAACACACACCTCCTCAAGCATTTTCAATAGCCAAATCTCTCCCTCATATTTTCTTCTTTTATCTACTTCTTGGTTGAGTATTTCTATACTCGTAGAGAATTTGTAACGGGTTATTTTGTCTTGTTAGTCTGGAGAAAATATTTTGTACTCTCGTCAATATTAGTGGAATTTTTGGCTCTCTCGCCGGTAGTTTTTTACCTCTATTTAAAGAGGGTTTTTCCACCTAAAACATTGGTGTCAATTTTACTGTTTTTATTAATTTCTCGTTATCTTTGGTTGAATTTATCACGCTTCCACACTCTGTACCCCTACAAATTGGTATCAGAGCCACGATAATTCAACCGGGATTTTTTATAAAAAATGTCAACGAAGTTCGATATTGAGAAATTTGATGGTAAAATTAGTTTTGCTATCTGGCGAGTCCAGATGCTGGCTGTTCTTACCCAGAATGGCCTAAAGAATGTTATGTCTGGCAAATCAGCGAAGCCAGCCACTACAACGGAGGAGCAGTGGGAAGAGATGAGTGAAAAGGCGTTATCCACAATCCAATTATGTTTGTCCCGTGAGGTGCTTCGTGAAGTCATCAATGAGAAAACTGCAGCCGTCATATGGAGTAAATTGGAGTCTCTGTACATGACCAAAAGTCTTGCAAATAAACTTCGGTTAAAGGAGCAACTTTTCACACTTCGTATGTCTGAAGGTACTCCCATTCAATCTCATCTTGGTGAATTTAATTCCATCATAATTGATTTGGAAAATTTGGATGTCAAAATTGATGATGAGGATAAAGCCGTACTACTTATTGTTTCTTTGCCACCCTCATATAAACATTTCAAAGAAATTATGCTATATGGTAATAATGTTACCTTGAGCTTTGATGATGTCAACTCTAACCTACTGTCCAAAGAAAAATTTAATACCCAAATTCATTCTGAAAGTTCGGGTGAGGGACTAGTAGTTAGAGGGAGAAACCACGAAGTAGGTGCTAGCGGTAAAAACCGATCCAGATCCAAATCTAGAGGTAAAAACTCTAAGTATTGCCGTTATTGCAAGAAAAAGAATCATGAAATCTCTGAGTGCTATAAATTGAAAAATAAGAAAAACAGAGAAGATAAGGGTAAGCAACCCGAAAAATCTGCTGAAACTAGTTTTGTAGAAATCGAATCTGAAGGAGAGTATTTTATTGCTTCTGGTACTGAACAAAGGTCAAAAAATGAGTGGGTTCTTGATTCTGGTTGTACATTTCATATGTCTCCTAATAGAGACTGGTTTACCACTTATGAATCTTTTAATGGTGGTCTTGTCTTAATGGGCAACGATGCTCAATGCAAAGTTGTCGGCAAAGGCACAATCAAAATCAAGACACATGATGAAGTCGTTAGAACTTTGACCAGTGTCAGACATGTCCCTAATTTGAAACGGAATCTCATTTCTCTAGGCACTCTTGAATCTCAAGGGTGTAGATACTCAGTTGAAGGTGAAGTTTTAAAAGTGTCCAAAGGAGCTCTTGTGTTACTAAAGGCAGTTTGATCTGTTAGTTTGTATTTGCTGCAGGGTTCAACTGTTACAGGTTCTGCAGCCGTCGCCTCATCCAACAAAGACAACACGAAGTTGTGGCATTTGAGGTTGGGCCACATGAGTGAGAAGGGAATCCAAATTCTCAAAAAGAAAGGCTATCTTGGCAACCATTGTACCGGTAAGGTCGATTTCTGCGAGCATTGCATTTTTGGTAAGCAGAGAAAGGTTAGCTTTTCAAAAGCCATTCACAGGACCAAAGGTACTTTGGATTACATCCATTCAGATCTTTGGGGTCCATCGAGAGTTCCCTCCAGAGGTAAATGTCATTATATGCTGACATTTATTGATAATTTTTACGTAAACTCTGGGTATATTTTCTCAAGCAAAAGAATGAAGCTTTTTCCACCTTTAAAGAGTGGAAATTATTAATTGAGAACCAGACTGGCAAGAAGATCAAGAGGCTAAGGACAGACAATGGCCTCGAGTTTTGTTCTCATGAGTTTAATGATTTCTGCAAGAAAGAAGGTATTGCCAGACATTTCACCATTCCAGGAACTCCACAACAAAATGGAGTTGCTGAAAGGATGAACAGAACTATCTTGGAGAAAGTTCGTTGTATGCTCTCCCATTCTACTATGGAGAAAGAATTTTGGGCAGAAGCAGCTTCAACATCATGCTACTTGATAAACCGCTCACCAAATCGATCACTCGACTGCAAAATTCCAGAAGAAGTTTGGTCAGGTAACCCTGTTGATTATTCTAATTTTAGAATATTTGGTTGCCCTGCTTATTCTCATGTGAACGAGGGAAAATTGGAACCTCGTGCTAAGAAATGCATTTTCTTAGGTTATGGCCTAGGGGTTAAAGGCTATCGTTTGTATGACCCTGAATCTCGCAAAATATTTCATAGTCGGAATGTAACCTTTAATGAAAATGTTATGCTATCTTCTGGAAAAGATACTGTTGTTCCCTCCACTGATACAGGTGATCAGGAGGATGTTCGAGAGAAGGTGGAGTTTGAGACTGAAGCTCCCATTCTGGAAGCAAATATCCCTAATTCTTCCACCACTTAAGAAGATGAAGTCACTACTGAACAAATGAGTCCACGACAACATCCACCTCAACGTCGAGGTTTACCACAACCGTGGTCTATGGCTCAAGAACTTCCACAACAAAGGCCAAGAAAACCGACTCAAAGACTAATCACAGAATCTGCCAACATTGCTTATGCATTGACTGTTGCACAAGAGATGGGTGAAGATGGTGAACCCAAGAAATATTCTGAAGCTATCTCTAGTGACGACTCAGCAAAGTGGATTGCTGCTATGCAAGAAGAAGTCGAGAGTCTTCTCAAAAATGAAACATGGGATTTGGTGATGTTACCGGAAGGCAAGCGAGTCATTAGTTGCAAATGGATTTTTAAGAGAAAAGAAGGCATTCCCGGTGTTGAAAATGCAAGGTACAAAGCAAGATTTGTAGTAAGAGGTTTTGATCAACTAGAAGGTATTGACTTTAACGAAGTATTTTCCCCCGTTGTTCGTCATTCTTCAATTCGTGTATTACTTGCTCTAGTTGCCTTGTATGATTTGGAGCTGGAACAGTTAGATGTGAAAACTGCTTTTCTTCATGGTAATCTTGAGGAAGAAATTTATATCCAGCAGCCGGAGGGGTTCGTTGTTCCTGGAAAGGAGAACCATGTATGTCGTCTGAAGAAATCTCTTTATGGTTTGAAGCAGTCACCAAGACAATGGTATAAAAGGTTTGATTCCTTCATGACTGGACATGGCTATTCTAGAAGTAGTTATGATAAGTGCGTCTATTTTCAAAAAACATCTGATGGATCACTAGTATACTTGCTGTTATATGTTGATGATATGTTAATTGCTGCAAAAGATAAAACTCTTGTTGACAAGTTAAAGGTGCAGCTCAACAGTGAATTTGATATGAAAGATCTAGGTCCTGCCAAGAAGATTCTTGGAATGGAGATTAACAGAGTTCGTCAAGCTCGAAAACTTTTTCTATCACAGAAAAAGTATGTAATGAAGATGCTTGACAGATTTGGAATGCGAGATTGCAAAGCTGTTAATACTCCACTTGCTGCCCACTTCAAGTTGTCATCAGATCAGTGTCCACAATCAGAAGAGGAACAAAGGCGCATGTCACATGTCCCGTATTCTAATGCAGTCGGAAGCCTTATGTACCTATGGTATGTACTAGGCCTGATTTGGCTTATGCGGTTAGTGTTGTTAGCAGATTCATGCACAACCCAGGAAAACACATTGGAATCTGTCAAATGGATCCTTCGTTACTTGAAGGGTTCTCCTGATATTGGTTTGGTATTTGATAGACAAAAGTCTGATCCAAGGCGTAGTTGGTTATGTTGACGCCGACTACGTGTGATTTAGATCGGAAAAGATCACTTTCAACCTATATCTTTACACTCTGCGACTCTGCTATCAGTTGGTATTCATCACTTCAAGCCGTTGCGGCTTTGTCCACCACTGAAGCAGAATATATTGCTGCTACTGAAGGAGTGAAAGAGGTTATCTGGCTCCGAGGCTTGGTTGCTGAACTTGGTTTACAACAAAACATTCTTGTTATGTTCTGCGACAGTCAGAGTGCTGTCCACTTGACCAGGAATAGCAAGCATCACTCAAAGACCAACAATATTGATATTAAATGCCACTTTATTCGAGATATTGTTGATGCAGGAGAAATTACTGTGGAAAAAATCCATACAACTGAAAATCCTGCAGATATGTTAACCAAACCACTTTCAGCCGCTAAGTTCGATCATTGCTTGGACTTAGTTGGTATCATTCATTGTTAACAGGATTTTATGGCGAGAGAGTATTTCCGGTCAAAAGGAGATCAATGTGGAGATTTGTTGGCTGCTCTCATTTTCAACAACTGCTGCTCATTCAACAATTGTGGATTGTTGGCTGCATTCATTTCAACAACTGCTGCTCATTCTCAACTATAAAAGCCAACGACACCTCCAGTAGTAACACACACCTCCTCAAGCATTTTCAATAGCCAAATCTCTCTCTCATATTTTCTTCTTTTCTCTACTTCTTGGTTGAGTATTTCTATACTCGTACAGAATTTGTAACAGACTATTTTGTCTTGTTAGTTTGGAGAAAAATATTTTGTACTCTCGTCAATATTAGTGGAATTTTTGGCTCTCTCGCCGGTGGTTTTTTACCTCTATTTAAAGAGGATTTTCCACCTAAACCTTGATGTCAATTTTACTGTTTTTATTAATTTCTTGTAATCTTTGATTGAATTTATCACGCTTCCACACTCTGTACCCCTATAATAATTATAGTTTTCTTCAAAAACTTTAATTCTATATTATTTTTCTTGATCAGAAGAGTATGATTTTCCTTGTTCTTGACTCCATTTCTCAAATAGATTAGGAGTAAAGGAAGAAGAAGAAAATGATGAACAAATCTGTAGATGTTGATGAAAAGATAGCATAATAACAATCCAAAAGTAACATAAGTGACTCATTTTTTTAAACATACTTAGCTATCATTGTCCACTAATTACAACACGCACACACCACACACACACACACACACACACACACACCCACACACACACATATATATATATATATATATATATATATTATATATATATATTGTAACTAAGAGTCTCCATGGGAGAGTTGGGTGAGGAATTGTTAATTAGTTATGCAGTCAACGAGCGATGATTAAATGTTGTTAGCTATTATTTGTTGGGACCGAATATTCTTACAAGATTAGATTTCCACCACTTAACTCAAGGATCATATATCCGTTGGTGGAGATGCGGAGGAGTGTTGTGGTGTCAACCCATGTTCCACATATGAAGATAATACTAGAGGTGACTAGCTTATAAGAATACCACTAACTTCATTTGTAAGAGGCATTTTGGGTAGTTACCCAAGAACAAAACCGTGAAAGTTTAGACCCAAAATGGACAATATCATACTAATGTGAAGTTAAATGGTGAAAACCCAAAATTTGCAGTTTAATTTATTTTGTAAAAATTTTATAATGGGAGAAAATTTGAGAATTAGACCAAGTTATTATTTTCCCTATTTTAAGGTTTCAATTTTCAATTTTGATGAAAATTTTAATATCTTATCATATACTGTTTTTCTTGGTAAAAAAGAATCAATTTTTTTCCATATTCTTAACCAAGACCAAAAGGAATATGATGATAAACAAATGTGTGAATCAAATAGTATAACCAAATCATCATTTTGAAAACAAATTAAAAAAAAAAAAAGTTGGTAACTTTCTTATCTCTCAAAATTCAAGAAACTTAAAATTTAGATAATCAGCAACATAAAATACACAATATAATTATATTATAATTATTTATAACAACAACTTTGAGCTAGCTTCTAACAGAAGAAGCACAATTCTTACAAGATCCATTAGAGATTATAGTTGCCTAATATAGCAGAAATGCCTCCCATCTTGGATTGTACACCCAAGCTACTATTGCCAAATTCCTGCAATCAAAATATATAGAAAAACGTCATAACATATTTGCACCAATCACAAAAGAAAGAGAAGAACGCATGCTTACATTGTAACAATCTTTTCTCCCAGCATCACATTTGGGAAAATCTTGGCTGCAACACATGGAATTAACCTTACAGCAGACTGGAAAATCAGGAGTACAGCAGCTAAACTCTTTACACATGAAAATAACTCTCTTGTAGCAACAACAGGTTGCACCGCCTTTGCATTTAATAGGAAAACATCTAGAACCAAGTGGATTTGATGATGATACAGCAGGATTCATGGAGCTCCTAGTTTTTTTATCTCTATAGTTCATGAATGCGATCTCCTTATTAATCCCACATGCATTCCAATTCCATATTGCTAATTTCATGTAACTATTTCTACCCCAACTTTTTCCCCATGAGTTCTTCACGTTCCAATATTCTTCCCCATTTATTGAACCATACCCTTCTACCGATACGGAATGATCCAATTTATCACAACACGGTCCTGTAAAAACACCCTATACCATATACAAAGAAACTGTTACGAAATTACAAAAGATAATGATAACAGATACACACAAGTAACGTACCTCGGAGTAAAATTGAAATGCTCTATTACTACCACATATTCGGACACTAATTGGTTTTGCAGTAGCTATAGATTCAAGAATTGAAAAGGATTCTTGATTATTATTGTCAGAAGAAATGGAGGGACGAGGTTGTCCTAACAAGTACTTGGCTTTGAATTCATGGTGGGTGAGATCAGCAAAATCGTTAAGGGAAAGAATATAGTTTGAATTAGTTTTACTGTTATGTTGTGTAATATAATTATAATTTTCTTTAAAAACTTTGATTCTATAATGTTTTTCTTGATCAGAAGAGTATGATTTTCCATGCTCTTGACTCCATTTCTCAAATAGATCAGTTGTGAATGTTGAAGAAGAAGAAGAAGATGATGATGAGCAAATCTGTAGATATGGATGAAAGTATATCAAAACAATGGTCCAAAAGTGCCTCATCTTGGATTTTGAATTGCAAAGATTAAGAAAATTGAGATACATTTCCATATATTATATATATATATATTTATATATATATATGTATGTGTAATAAGAGTTGGTGAGGATTCATTCATTTTTAGAAAATAGTTAAAATACAAATATGTAGTTAGTTTTCCTTAGTCTTTTATAGGCAAATTCATTAGTTGTTTGCATTAATTGTTATTAACTATCCCTCAAAGTCAACCTCAATGTTTCTCTTTAACCATCTATTAAATTTGTTTGAGACAAATAATAAAAGAATTTTTATTTGTATTTCTAATCCAAAGTTCTAATTTAAAAGATTTAGAATCAACTTAAATAATAAAAAATTTATTAAAGATTAAACCAGATAATTAATTTTTATTTAAAAAATTATATTCAAAATTACTATTTTCATTAATTTAAATTTTATATAAATTACATAATTGTATAATTTGAGTCTTGTTTAAGTGAAGACTTTTCACAACCTTAGTACATAAAATTATATAAGTGGTACTAATTCATCTTCTTTATTCAAAGATTTGAGGTAATAAAATTAAAGCTAGCAAAATAAAATGCAATAAATAGTAAATATTATACATAAACATTATTGTATTATGTATTTATATCATTTCATACAATTTTTATTTTTTTAAAAAAGAAAGTACATAATTCTAGTTTCCTAACATTGCAGAAAAGTCTCTGATGATAGACTTTTTAGCCAATGCTGTAGCATTTCCATAATTCTGCAATCAAAAATATTCAGATTAATATATATGCTAATAAAATGTGTCGTTAATGGCGGTGTGCATAACGTACATAAATACATACCGGATAACACCGATGTGTTTCTTTATCACAGTTGGGAAAATCTTGTGGGCAACAAGCTCGATCAGGCTTGCAACACATTGGATAAGAAGTAGGACAACAAGCATAATCTACACAATGTAAAAGAACTCTTTTGTAGCAACAACAGGTTTGACCACCAGGACAGTAGAAAGGATAACAATCTGATTTTGAATTAGTTATGATTTCCACGTTATTAATCCCACATGAATTCCCATTCCGTTTTACTTCTAAGTCCATGTAACCATTCATTCCCCATTTTTTTCCCTAACAATTCTTCACCTTCCAATATTCTATCCCATTTCTTGACTCATCTCCCACTATTAATACACTGTGATCCAATGTATTGCAACATGGTCCTGTAAAAATACCCTGCAACATAATTTAATTATTCTAATTAGGAAATATAATGACACAATTAAAGATTAATGTCTGCGCACCTTTGAATAAAACTGAAATGCTCTGTTACTGGCACATATTCCAACGCTGATGGGTTTTGCGGTAGCTGTAGATTCAAGAACTGGAGAAATGGAGGGACGGGGTGAAGAGAAATAGAACAATGTAATCTTTTTCATTGATTTATGTTGTGTGTGTTTACATGTATTTATACTATTACAAGGAATGAGTCTAACGGCTTCATTCCTTTTTTTCTATAAAAACGGCTTCTTCCTTTTCTTGCATTCACACGGCTCCTTCCTTTCATTTCCCCTCAAGTTGTATCGTGGGGATTAAGAACGTGCAACTTGTTAAGTATGTCCTAGAAGGTCCGTTTAGTTCCCGCCTTGGTGAGTATATCGGCTAACTGGTCTTCTGAGCGAGTATATGGAGTAGTGATAATGCCTTTTTCAATCTTTTCCTTAATAATGTGTCGATCAATCTCCACGTGTTTTGTCCTGTAATGTTGGACAGAGTTTTCAGCTATACTGATTGCCGCTTTATTATCGCACATTAATTCCATAGTGGTTTGTGGAGGAAATCCGATTTCGGTGAGTAGTTTCTTAATCCATAATAATTCTGCAATTCCTTTAGACATCCCCCGGAACTCAGCTTCAGCACTTGATAGGGAAACGACCTTTTGCTTTTTACTTCGCCAAGTCACTAGATTGCCTCCAACAAAGGTAAAGTATCCAGATGTAGATCTGCGATCCACTTGATTCCCTGCCCAGTCTGCATCTGTATAACCCTGCACATTCAAATGACCATTTTTAAAAAATAGAATGCCAAAATTACAAGTTCCTTTGAGATACCGTAGAATCCGGATAGTTGCGTTCATATGCTCTGCTTGAGGATTGTGCATGAATTGACTGACGATCCCAACTGCATAGGCTATGTCGGGTCTAGTATGTGATAAGTAGATGAGCTTTCCCACGAGTCTTTGATATTTTCCACGATCAACTGCCTCTTCATTCTTATTCTCTCGAAAATTGTAATTTGCTACCATCGGAGTTTCTGCTGGTTTACAATCAAGGAGTCCTGTTTCTGCTAGAAGATCTAAGATGTATTTTCTTTGTGATAAGAACAACTTATCTTTTGATCTCATGACCTCAATTCCCAAGAAATACTTAAGTTTTCCTAAATCTTTCATCTCAAATTCATTGAATAGGTTTTCTCGCAGTCTTGTAATCTCTTCGTTATCATTGCCTGTGATAATTATGTCGTCCACATATATGATAAGGCAAGTAACTTGGTCCTTCTCTCCTTTAAGGAATAGAGTGTGATCAGCATTGCTCTGTCTATATCCACAATTTCTCATTGCAATTGTAAACTTCCCGAACCAAGCTCGTGGAGATTGTTTTAGTCCGTATAAGGCCTTCTTTAATCTGCATACCTCGTTTCTTTTGAACCCATCAGAAAAACCGGGAGGTGCTTCCATGTAGACCTCTTCTTTTAAATCGCCATGTAGGAATGCGTTTTTTACATCAAACTGATGTAAGGGCCAATCTAAGTTTACAGCTAGGGAGAAAAGGACTCGGATGGTATTGATTTTGGCAACTGGACTAAAAGTTTTAGAGTAATCTATACCATAGGTTTGCGTGTATCCCTTAGCTACCAACCGTGCTTTGTGTCTTTCGATTGTACCGTCAGCTTTATGTTTGACTGTAAACACCCATTTACATCCTACTGGTCTTACTCCACTTGGTAGGTTGCACTTCTCCTACGTGACATTTTTTTCTAGTGCTTGCATCTCGGTTTCCATTGCCTGGTGCCATTCTGAACTATCCTTTGCTTCTTGTGCATTCTTTGGAATTTGGACTGTGTAAAGATTTTGATTGAATGTCTTCACTTCTTTTGATACGTTCCCCCTGACAAGATTAACTACCGGATATCTTGCGGTCCGTGACAGATGTTCTGGTGAGTATCGTTTCGGGGGTATTCCCCTTGTACTCCTTGCCGGTAGTCTTGATTCTGGGATATTATCTGCATCACTGTGATCAGAGTATACAATTGCGGAAGATAAAGAATTGTCCGTAAAATTTTGAGTAGTTTCAGGAGTACCTTCGTTAGACACATCCGTTGAAGGTGATTCTGGAACAATGGCACTTGCATCGTCGTTCTGTGTTTTCGTGATGAGATTGCTTTCAAGGTTGTTTGTGGGAAGTGTGTCTAACCAACTTAATGGGTCAATACTAGGTGTAGGTTCCCCCTGACTATTAAGGTGGTTATAGTAAAATTCGTGTTTTATAAAATTACAGTCAAAAGTTGTGAACATTTTTTTTGTAGGTGGGTGATAACACCTGTACCCTTTCTGGTTGATTCCATATCCCACAAAAACACATTTTAGGGCACATGGATCCAACTTTGTGCGGTTTTCCTTTTGAATATGAACAAACACAGAGCACCCAAATATTTTTGGTGGAAGACTAGAGGGTGGTGCCTGTCCTAAAGAGTCATAAAAGATGTCAGAAGGAGTTTGCATTTTAAGTACCTTTGTTGGAAGTCGATTTAATAAAAAAACAGAGGTTGCAACTGCTTCTGGCCAGAAATATTTTGGAACCTTTGATTCAATTAGCAGAGCTCTTGTAATTTCTAAAATAATTCTATTTTTTCTTTCTGCCACCCCATTTTGTTGAGGTGTGTTTGGACACGATGTCTGATGAATAATCCTTTTTTCTTGAAAAAAACCTTTTAATTTTTGGTTTACAAATTCTCCTCCATTATCTGACCGAAGAATTTTTATTCCCTTTTGAAATTGATTTAAAATCATGTAGAAAAAATGAATAAAAATTTGAGCAACCTCGGATTTATTTTTTTAAAAATATACCCATGTCATTCGAGAATAATCATCAATAAATAATAAGAAATATGAAAATTTATTATGACTAGTACTTGGTGTTGGGCCCCAAACATCTGTATGTATTAAATCAAATAAGTTTGATGCCCTAGTATTTGAAGGAAAATGAGGTTGTCTATGGCTTTTCGCCAAGATACAAGTTTCACATACAAAATTATTAGGAAGGGTTGAAAATAAAACCTTAAAATAGTTGGCAGAGGGATGACCTAGTCGTCTATGCCAGACCCAGCTGTTATTTTGGTTATTGACCATCAGAACGGAACCTTGAGGGGCAATATCATCGACGTAATACAGACCGTTTCTTTTAGTGCCACGCCCAATAATCTCCTTGGTCCGGATGTCCTGTAGTAAGCAAAAGTCGGCATAAAGAGAGACAACACAATTTAACTCTTTAGTAACTTGACTAACAGATAGTAATTTGCATGAAAGTGAAGGAATATATAAACATTTTGATAATTTTAAGCTTGGTGATATCTCAACACTTCCTATTTTTTCCACTTTTACTAAGTTTCCACTAGTAGTAGAAATATTTTTCTTTATCGGGAGATGGTTAGCACTGATATCTCTAATATCGTATGTCATAGTGTCAGTGGCTCCTGAATCGATAATCCAATTTTCATCTTTGTTTTGTTTCGATTGACAAGATAAAGCAAAATGTTTTTTATTAATCTCTTTTAATTTTGAAAAGATATTATTCCTAGGAAATTTCTTTTTTCTTTTTCCTTTTTTTCCTTTTTGTTTCATTTAACTGACCAAACTTATTACTAGTTTTTATCGGTTCACACAAATATTCATAATTAGACGGGATAATTTTATGCACAAAATAATTATTAAAGGATTGTGGGCATGTTCCAAAGGAACCAGGCCCAATACCTGGTTTTGGTCCATCATCTAGCCCGTTGGCCCGTTCCTTGCCATTGTAGAAGGATTGTGGGCCTGTTCCAAAGAAACCAGGCCCAATACCTGGTTTTGGTCCATTTCTTTTCCCTAACTCTTTGGCCGCCACTTCCATGTGAAAAACTCCTCCTCCAGGACCCTTCGTTGGCTGGGTTTCTCCAGATATGGATGCCGTGGGCAGAGCTCTTGTGGCTCCGTACGCTGCGAACCCCTCGTCTGACGGGATCATGCCGGAGTTATCGAGATCATTGATGGCCACCGCCGCTTGGCTAGCCTTGTCGTGTGGCAGCCGTCGTTTGTTCCAATTCTCTGGGAAGCCATGGATAAAGAAGCAATTTTGCTTCTCATGTCCGAGTTTCTTACAATTCGTGCATTTGAGGGTTTTTGGTTTGTTCTTACTCCGATCTTGCCATGATTCAGGTTTCTGGGGTTGTTGGTTGTTCTTGTACCGCGTACTGAGACCCGATCCTATGCCCTCGCCGGAGGTTCGTCCAAGGATTTGGAGCCGGGATTCCTCCTGGTGGGCTGCGGCGTAGGCGGCTTGTACGGTGGGCAGTGGACTCTCTTTTAAGATGTCCCTCTTGACCAGTTCGAACCGATCGTCTAGTCCATGGAGGAATTGAAAGAGTCTTTGCTCTTGCCTTTCATTATCCCACGCGGTAATGTCTTCGGCACTTTTCATTGGGTTCTTTTTCCTGCGATCTATCTTCTGCCATATTTCTTGAAAACAAGAATAGTATTCTTCCAATGATTGATTTGATTGTGCATATGTATTTGCCTTGACTGAAAGATGGAATATTTGCAAGGAGTTTTCTCCCGATCTGTAGGTGGTGTTGAGGCCATCCCACAGTGCTTTAGAAGATGGGTATTGGATGAACCGGCCAATCAACGAAGGGTCCATGGCCTGGATGATCCATGTGAAAACCTGGAGATCCGACTGCTTCTATTTCCCGAATTCGGGATTGTTGGGACTTGGTGGCGGTGGATTTCCAGTCAAGTGGTGTTCTCTGCCTCGTGCTTGAATCGCCAATTTCACCAAATCGGACCATAGTGCAAAGTTGTGGTGGTTGAGTTTTAGAGCAACGTGAGGATTACTGTTCTGTTCCGATTGTTGATTGATCCTTTAAAAGCCGCTCGAGGGCTTCAGTTGTGATGACGGTGGTTTGGCCGCCGCCTTTCGAGGTTGGGCTGGTAGAACCATCGTCTTTACCCATTTGCAGGTGATTGGTTTATTGGTAGATGATGAGAAAATAATCGATCCCTTTTTGTGGATCAGTATGCTCTGATACCATGAAGAGAAATATAACAATGTAATCTTTTTTATTGATTTATGTTGTGTGTTGTTTACATGTATTTATACTATTACAAGGAATGAGTCTAACGGCTTCATTCCTTTTTTTCTATAAAAACGGCTTCTTCCCTTTTCTTGCATTCACACGGCTCCTTCCTTTCACGGGGTTGTCCTAACAAATACTTTTCTTTGAATTCATGGTGGGTGAGATCAGCAAAGGGGTTAAGGGAAAGAGTATAGCTTGAATTAGTCTTATTGTTATGTTGGGTTATATAATTGTTGGCTGCTCTCCTTTTCAACAACTGCTGCTCATTCAACAATTGTGGATTGTTGGCTACATTCATTTCAACAACTGCTGCTCATTCTCAACTATAAAAGCCAACGACACCTCCAGTAGTAACACACACCTCCTCAAGCATTTTCAATAGCCAAATCTCTCCCTCATATTTTCTTCTTTTCTCTACTTCTTGGTTGAGTATTTCTATACTCGTAGAGAATTTGTAACGGGCTATTTTGTCTTGTTAGTCTGGAAAATATTTTGTACTCTCGTCAATATTAGTGGAATTTTTGCCTCTATTTAAAGAGGGTTTTTCCACCTAAAACCTTGGTGTCAATTTTACTGTTTTTATTAATTTCACGTAATCTTTGGTTGAATTTATCACGCTTCCACACTCTGTACCCCTACAAATTGGTATCAGAGCCACGATAATTCAACCGGGATTTTTTATTAAAAATGTCGACGAAGTTCGATATTGAGAAATTTGATGGTAAAATTAGTTTTGCTATCTGGCGAGTCCAGATGTTGGCTGTTCTTACCCAGAATGGCCTAAAGAAGGTTCTGTCCGGCAAATCAGCGAAGCCAGCCACTACAACGGAGGAGCAGTGGGAAGAGATGGGTGAAAAGGCGTTATCCACAATCCAATTATGTTTGTCCCGTGAGGTGCTACGTGAAGTCATCAATGAGAAAACTGCAGCCGACATATGGAGTAAATTGGAGTCTCTGTACATGACCAAAAGTCTTGCAAATAAACTTCGGTTAAAGGAGCGACTTTTCACAATTCGTATGTCTGAAGGTACTCCCATTCAATCTCATCTTGGTGAATTTAATTCCATCATAATTGATTTGGAAAATTTGGATGTCAAAATTGATGATGAGGATAAAGCCGTACTACTTATTGTTTCTTTGCCACCCTCATATAAACATTTCAAAAAAATTATGCTATATGGTAATAACGTTACCTTGAGCTTTGATGATGTCAAGTCTAACCTACTGTCCAAAGAAAAATTTGATACCCAAATTCATTCTGAAAGTTCGGGTGAGGGACTAGTAGTTAGAGGGAGAAACCACGAAGTAGGTGCTAGCGGTAAAAACCGATCCAGATCCAAATCTAGAGGTAAAAACTCTAAGTATTGCCGTTATTGCAAGAAAAAGAATCATGAAATCTCTGAGTGCTATAAATTGAAAAATAAGCAAAACAGAGAAGATAAGGGTAAGCAACCCGAAAAATTTGCCGAAGTTAGTTTTGTAGAAACCGAATCTGATAGAGAGTGTTTTATTGCTTCTGGTACTGAACAAAGGTCACAAAATGAGTGGGTTCTTGATTCTGGTTGTACATTTCATATGTCTCCTAATAGAGACTGGTTTACCACTTATGAATCTTTTAATGGTGGTATTGTCTTAATGGGCAACGATGCTCAATGCAAAGTTGTCGGCAAAGGCACAATCAAAATCAAGACACATGATGGAGTCGTTGGAACTTTGACCGGTGTCAGACATGTCCCTGATTTGAAACGGAATCTCATTTCCCTAGGCACTCTTGAATCTCAAGGGTGTAGATACTCAGCTGAAGGTGGAGTTTTAAAAGTGTCCAAAGGAGCTCTTGTGTTACTAAAGGCAGTTCGATCTGGTAGTTTGTATTTGCTACAGGGTTCAACTGTTACAGGTTCTGCAGCCGTCGCCTCATCCAACAAAGACAACACGAAGTTGTGGCATTTGAGGTTGGGCCACATGAGTGAGAAGGGAATCCAAATTCTCAAAAAGAAAGGCTATCTTGGTAACCATTGTACCGGTAAGGTTGATTTCTGCGAGCATTGCATTTTTGGTAAGTAGAGAAAGGTTAGCTTTTCAAAAACCATTCACAGGACCAAAGGTACTTTGGATTACATCCATTCAGATCTTTGGGGTCCATCGAGAGTTCCCTCTAGAGGTAAATGTCATTATATGCTGACATTTATTGATGATTTTTCACGTAAACTCTGGGTATATTTTCTCAAGCAAAAGAATGAAGCTTTTTCCACCTTTAAAGAGTGGAAATTATTAATTGAGAACCAGACTGGCAAGAAGATCAAGAGGCTAAGGACAGACAATGACCTCGAGTTTTGTTGTCATGAGTTTAATGATTTCTGCAAGAAAGAAGGTATCGCCAGACATTTCACCGTTCCAGGAACTCCACAACAAAATGGAGTTGCTGAAAGGATGAACAGAACTATCTTGGAGAAAGTTCGTTGTATGCTCTCCCATTCTACTCTGGAGAAAGAATTTTGGGCGGAAGCAGCTTCAACATCATGCTACTTGATAAACCGCTCACCAAATCGATCATTCGACTGCAAAATTCCAGAAGAAGTTTGGTCAGGTAACCCTGTTGATTATTCTAATTTTAGAATATTTGGTTGCCCTGCTTATTCTCATGTGAACGAGGGAAAATTGGAACCTCGTGCTAAGAAATGCATTTTCTTAGGTTATGGCCTAGGGGTTAAAGGCTATCGTTTGTATGACCCTGAATCTCGCAAAATATTTCATAGTCGGAATGTAACCTTTAATGAAAATGTTATGCTATCTTCTGGAAAAGATATGTTGTTCCCTCCACTGATACAGGTGATCAGGAGGATGTTCGAGAGAAGGTGGAGTTTGAGACTGAAGCTCCCATTCTGGAAGCAAATATCCCTAATTCTTCCACCACTCAAGAAGATGAAGTCACTACTGAACAAATGAGTCCACACAACATCCACCTCAACGTCGAGGTTTACCACAACCGTGGTCTATGGCTCAAGAACTTCCACAACAAAGGCCAAGAAAACCGACTCAAAGACTAATCACAGAATCTGCCAACATTGCTTATGCATTGACTGTTGCACAAGAGATGGGTGAAGATGGTGAACCCAAGAATATTCTGAAGCTATCTCTAGTGACGACTCAGCAAAGTGGATTGCTGCTATGCAAGAAGAAGCGAGAGTCTTCTCAAAAATGAAACATGGGATTTGGTGATGTTACCGGAAGGCAAGCGAGTCATTAGTTGCAAATGGATTTTTAAGAGAAAAGAAGGCATCCCGGTGTTGAAAATGCAAGGTACAAAGCAAGATTTGTAGTAAGAGGTTTTGATCAACTAGAAGGTATTGACTTTAACGAAGTATTTTCTCCCGTTGTTCGTCATTCTTCAATTCGTGTATTACTTGCTCTAGTTGCCTTGTATGATTTGGAGCTGGAACAGTTAGATGTGAAAACTGCTTTTCTTCATGGTAATCTTGAGGAAGAAATTTATATCCAGCAGCCGGAGGGGTTCGTTGTTCCTGGAAAGGAGAACCATGTATGTCGTCTGAAGAAATCTCTTTATGGTTTGAAGCAGTCACCAAGACAATGGTATAAAAGGTTTGATTCCTTCTTGACTGGACATGGCTATTCTAGAAGTAGTTATGATAACTGCGTCTATTTTCAAAAAACATCTGATGGATCACTAGTATACTTGCTATTATATGTTGATGATATGTTAATTGCTGCAAGAGATAAAACTCTTGTTGACAAGTTAAAGGTGCAGCTCAACAGTGAATTTGATATGAAAGATCTAGGTCCTGCCAAGAAGATTCTTGGAATGGAGATTAACAGAGATCGTCAAGATGGAAAACTTTTTCTATCACAGAAAAAGTATGTAATGAAGATGCTTGACAGATTTGGAATGCAAGATTGCAAAGCTGTTAATACTCCACTTGCTGCCCACTTCAAGTTGTCATCAGATCAGTGTCCACAATCAGAAGAGGAACAAAGGCGCATGTCACATGTCCCGTATTCTAATGCAGTCGGAAGCCTTATGTACGCTATGGTATGTACTAGGTCTGATTTGGCTTATGCGGTTAGTGTTGTTAGCAGATTAATGCATAACCCAGGAAAACAGCATTGGGAATCTGTCAAATGGATCCTTCGTTACTTGAAGGGTTCTCCTGATATTGGTTTGGTATTTGATAGACAAAAGTCTGATCCAGGAGGCGTAGTTGGTTATGTTGACGCCGACTACGGTGATGATTTAGATCGGAGAAATCACTTTCAGCCTATATCTTTACACTCTGCGGCTCTGCTATCAGTTGGTATTCATCACTTCAAGCCGTTGCGGCTTTGTCCACCACTGAAGCAGAATATATTGATGCTACTGAAGGAGTGAAAGAGGCTATCTGGCTCCGAGGCTTGGTTGCTGAACTTGGTTTACAACAAAACATTCTTGTTATGTTCTGCGACAGTCAGAGTGCTGTCCACTTGACCAGGAATAGCAAGCATCACTCAAAGACCAAGCATATTGATATTAAACCACTTTATTCGAGATATTGTTGATGCAGGAGAAATTATTGTGGAAAAAATCCATACAACTGAAAATCCTGCATATATGTTAACCAAACCACTTCCAGCCGCTAAGTTCGATCATTGCTTGGACTTAGCTGGTATCATTCATTGTTAACAGGATTTCATGGCGAGAGAGTATTTCCGGTCAAAAGGAGATCAAGGTGGAGATTTGTTGGCTGCTCTCCTTTTCAACAACTGCTGCTCATTCAACAATTGTGGATTGTTGGCTGCATTCTTTTCAACAACTGCTGCTCATTCAACAATTGTGGATTGTTGGCTGCATTCATTTCAACAACTGCTGCTCATTCTCAACTAAAAGCCAACGACACCTCCAGTAGTAACACACACCTCCTCAAGCATTTTCAATAGCCAAATCTCTCCCTCATATTTTCTTCTTTTCTCTACTTCTTGGTTGAGTATTTCTATACTCGTAGAGAATTTATAACGGACTATTTTGTCTTGTTAGTCTGGAGAAAATATTTTGTACTCTCGTCAATATTAGTGGAATTTTTGGTTCTCTCGCCGGTGGTTTTTTACCTCTATTTAAAGAGGGTTTTTCCACCTAAAACCTTGATGTCAATTTTACTGTTTTTATTAATTTCTCGTAATCTTTGGTTGAATTTATCACGCTTCCACACTCTGTACCCCTACAATAATCATAGTTTTTTTCAAAAACTTTAATTCTATATTGTTTTTCTTGATCAGAAGAGTATGATTTTCCATGTTTTTGACTCCATTTCTCAAATAGATTAGGAGTAAAGGAAGAAGAAGAAAATGATGAACAAATCTGTAGATGTTGATGAAAAGATAGCATAATAACAATCCAAAAGTAACATAACTGACTCATTTTTTGATACATACTTAGCTACCATTGTCCACTAATTACACACACACACACACACACATATATATATATATATGTAACTAAGAGTCTCCATGGGAGAGTTGGGTGAGAAATTGTTAATTAGTTATGCAGTCAACGAGCGATGATTAAATGTTGTTAGCTATTATTTGTTGGAACCGAATATTCTTACAAAATTGGATTTCCACCACTTAACTCAAGGACCATATATCTGTTGGTGGAGATGCGGAGGAGTGTTGGGGTGTCAACCCATGTTCCACATCTGAAGATAATGCTAGAGGTGACTAGCTTATAAGAATACCACTAACTTCATTTGTAAGAGGCATTTTGGGTAGTTACCCAAGAACAAAACCGTGAAGGTTTAGGCCCAAAACGGACAATATCATACTAATGTGAACTTAAATGGTGAAAACCCAAAATTTGCAGTTTAATTTATTTTGTAAAAATTTTATATTGGGAGAAAATTTGAGAATTAGACCAGGTTATTATTTTCCCTATTTTAAGGTTTCAATTTTCAATTTTGATGAAAATTTTAATATCTTATCATATACTGTTTTTCTTGGTAAAAAAGAATCAATGTTTTTCCATATTCTTAACCAAGACCAAAAGGAATATGATGATAAACAAATGTGTGAATCAAATAGTATAACCAAATCATCATTTTGAAAACAAATTTTAAAAAAAAGTTGGTAACTTTCTTATCTCTCAAAATTCAAGAAACTTAAAATTTAGATAATCAATAGCATAAAATACACAATATAATTATTTATAACAACAACTTTGAGCTAGCTTCTAACAGAAGAAGCACAACTCTTACAAGATCCATTAGAGATTATAGTTGCCTAATATAGCAGAAATGCCTCCCATCTTGGATTGTACACCCAAGCTACTATTGCCAAATTCCTGCAATCAAAATATATAGAAAAACGTCATAACATATTTGCACCAATCACAAAAGAAAGAGAAGAACACATGCTTACATTGTAACAATCTTTTCTCCCAGCATCACATTTGGGAAAATCTTGGCTGCAACACATGGAATTAACCTTACAGCAGACTGGAAAATCAGGAGTACAGCAGCTAAACTCTTTACACATGAAAATAACTCTCTTGTAGCAACAACAGGTTGCACCGCCTTTGCATTTAATAGGAAAACATCTAGAACCAAGTGGATTTGATGATGATACAGCAGGATTCATGGAGCTCCTAGTTTTTTTATCTCTATAGTTCATGAATGCGATCTCCTTATTAATCCCACATGCATTCCAATTCCATATTGCTAATTTCATGTAACTATTTCTACCCCAACTTTTTCCCCATGAGTTCTTCACGTTCCAATATTCTTCCCCATTTCTTGAACCATACCCTTCTACCAATACGGAATGATCCAATTTATCACAACACGGTCCTGTAAAAACACCCTATACCATATACAAAGAAATTGTTACGAAATTATAAAAGATAATGATAACGGATATACACAAGTAATTAACGTACCTCGGAGTAAAATTGAAATGCTCTATTACTACCACATATTCGGACACGAATTGGTTTTGCAGTAGCTATAGATTCAAGAATTGAAAAGGATTCTTGATTATTATTGTCGGATGAAATGGAGGGACGAGGTTGTCCTAACAAGTGCTTGGCTTTGAATTCTTGGTGGGTGAGATCAGCAAAATCGTGAAGGGAAAGAGTATAACTTGAATTAGTTTTACTGTTATGTTGTGTAATATAATTATAATTTTCTTTAAAAACTTTGATTCTATACTGCTTTTCTTGATCAGAAGAGTATGATTTTCCATGCTCTTGACTCCATTTCTCAAATAGATCAGTTGTGAATGTTGAAGAAGAAGAAGAAGATGATGATGACGAGCAAATCTGTAGATATGGATGAAAGTATATCAAAACAATGGTCCAAAAGTGCCTCATCTTGGATTTTGAATTGCAAAGATTATGAAAATTGAGATACATTTCCATATATATATATATATATATATATTTATGTATGTGTAAATAAGAGTTGGGTGAGGATTCATTCATTTTTAGATAGATAATCACAACAAAACAAACTAATTCTCGTAAAGTCAAACATCAGAAATTCTTCAAGTCTTATACGGAAGTCTTTAAAAATTTGATCTTTCTTGTTATTGATGCAATGAGTTTGCCTCAACGCATAAAATTACTTTTTCTTTTGTCTTTTATGAACAAACTCATTAATCTCCCTCAAAGTCAACTTCAACTTTACAAAAAAAAATTTTATAATATATTTGAGTAGCTCTCATTTATTAATAATTATATATATATAAGTATATATCAAAATAAGTTTCTAGAGAATTCTAATTGCCTAACATTGCAGAAAGCCCTCCCGTCTCTGATTGTATAGCTAATGTTGCATTTCCGACAGATGCCTGCAATCAAATATATACATCCAAGAATCAAATTCCTCGTACCTTATATATATATATATATAGAAGAAGACAAGAATGTGGAAACGTACTTTGTGACACCCACTTTTTCCAGCATCACAATTGGGAGTATCTACGGTGCAACAACTGCGATTAACCTTACAACAGACTGGATTAGAAGGTGCACAGCAACTAAAATCCTTGCATTGTCCAATAATTCTCTTGTAACAACAACAAGTTGAACCATATAAACATTTTACGGGAAAACATTTGGTACCAAGTGGAGTTAATGGAGGAAGATTAGTGGAGCTTGTTTTATTATCTATATAGTTCATAAATGCAACCTCCTCATTAACCCCACATGCATTCCAATTCCATATCGCCAATTCCATATAACCATTTCTACCCCAACTTTTTCCCCATGAGTTCTTCACATTCCAATATTCTTCACCATTTCTTGAACCATACCCTTCTATAATTACCGAATGATCCAATTTATCACAACACGGTCCCGTAAAAACACCCTGCACCATAACTATTCGTTTAAACAAAAAAAAAAAAAAGAAATTTTAATAAAACAAAATTCGAGTTACCTCTGATAAAACTGAAATGCTCTATTACTACCACAGATCCCAACGCTAATTGGTTTTGCAATAGCTAAAGCTTCAAGAAATGAAAATGTCTCGAGATTATTGGGAGAGAGACGAGGTGGTCCTAGCAAGTACTTATCTTTGAACTCATTGTGGGTGAGATCGGAAAACGCATTAAGAGAGAGATTATAGTTTGAATTAGGCTTACTATTATGTTGGGTAATGTAATTATAATTTTTTTCAAATACTTTAATCCTATAATGCTTTTCTTGCTCAGAAGAGTATGATTTTCCATGTTTTTGACTCCATTTCTCAAATACATCGGTAGTAAATGGAGAAGAAGAGGCTGAACAAATGTCTAGATATATAAAAATATATAGCAAAATAACGGACCAAAAGTGCAATAACAGACTCATTTTAGATTTTAGATTACCAGCATAGTGAACATCGTCCACTAATTCCATATATATATACATATTTTTGTTGACTAATACCATATTAAATATAATATATTAACAAGCGACAAAATAATCTCATAAATAAAAAGGGAGAGAGAATTAGTTTTAGATGCAAAGAATTTGGCAGAAAATGGCTTATGAATAAGACTTCAAAAAAATTGCGGTTTTCCTTTATCTTTAATGAGCAAACTAATTAGTTGTGCGCATTAATTATTCCAAAGCATCAACTCCGCCATGTCACATTTCATTATATATATATATATAATCCTAGTTAATCCTAGTTCCCTAACATTGCAGAAGAATGGCCTCCGGTTGATTGCATAGCTAATGTAGCATTTCCAGATGGCTGCAATGAAATTAATACACATAGAATATTAAATCAAATCAAATCATTAAAAAAAAAAGAGAAACACACACAAATGAATTCATCAAAGCAAATGAAAAAAAATAATATTGCATACCCCGTAACACACATCAGGTTTTCCACTAAAACAGTTGGGAGAATGTTCTGGGCAACAATTACGATTAGCCTTACAGCAAACTGGATGAGAAGTATCACAACAAGCATGTACCAGGCAATGTAAAAGAACTCTTTTGTAGCAACAGCAGGTTTGACCACCAGGACAGTAGAAAGGATAACAATCTGATTTTGAATTAGTTATGATTTCCTCGTTATTAATCCCACATGAATTCCCATTCCGTTTTACTTCTAAGTCCATGTAACCATTCATTCCCCATTTTTCCCCCCAAGAATTCTTCACTTTCCAATATTCTATCCCATTTCTTGAATCATCTCCCACTATTAATACACTATGATCCAATGTATCACAACATGGTCCCGTAAAAATACCCTGCAACATAATTTAATTATTCTAATTAGAAAATATAATGACAAATTAAAAATAAAAAGAATTAAAGAATGTTTTTTTGCACCTTTGAGTAAAACTGAAATGCTCTAGCACTGGCACATATCCCAACGCGGATGGGTCCTGCGGTGGTAGCTGTAGAATCAAGAACCGGTGGAGAAATGGAGGGATGAGGTTGTCCTAACAAATACTTGGCTTTGAATTCATGGTGGGTGAGATCAGCAAACGGGTTAAGAGAAAGAGTATAGCTTGAATTAATTTCACTGTTATGTTGAGTTATGTAATTGTAGTTATCTTCCAAAATTTTAATCCTGTACTGCTTTTCTTCATTAGAAGAGTATGATTTTTCATGTTCTTGACTCCATTCTTCAAATAGATTAATTGTGAATGAAGAAGAAGATGATGATGATGAGCAAATGTGTAGAAATTGATGAAAATATGAGAAAATAATGATCCAAAATTGCCAAGAGTAAGTCATTTTGGATTTTGAATTGCCAAGATTGATAAAATTTAGATACATATATATAGTCAAAAAGTATGTAACAACCTATTAGTTCACACCGACAACAAAGAAGAAGAAGAGGATGATGTACTAATACGTAGATATTCGTGAAAATATAACAAAAAATAGTTTAAAAGTGACATAATCCACTCATTTTTTATTTTGGATTGACAATAATGATTGTTCATAAATGCAACCTCCTCATTAATCCCACATGCATTCCAATTCCATATCGCCAATTCCATATAACCATTTCTACCCCAACTTTTTCCCCATGAGTTCTTCACATTCCAATATTCTTCACCATTTCTTGAACCATACCCTTCTATAATTACCGAATGATCCAATTTATCACACGGTCCCGTAAAAATACCCTGCACCATAACTATTCGATTAAACAGAAAAAAAAAAAGAAATTTTAATAAAACAAAATTCGACTTACCTTTGAGTAAAACTGAAATGCTCTATTACTACCACATATCCCAACACTAATTGGTTTTGCAATAGCTAAAGCTTCAAGAAATGAAAATGTCTGTAGATTATTGGGAGAGAGACGAGGTGGTCCTAGCAAGTACTTATCTTTGAACTCATTGTGGGTGAGATCGGAAAAAGCGTTAAGAGAGAGATTATAGTTTGAATTATGCTTACTATTATGTTGGGTAATGTAATCATAGTTTTCTTCAAATACTTTAATCCTATAATGCTTTTCTTGCTCGAGTATGATTTTCCATGTTTTTGACTCCATTTCTCAAATACATCGGTAGTAAATGGAGAAGAAGAGGCTGAACAAATGTGTAGATATATAAAAATATATAGCAAAATAACGGACCAAAAGTGCAATAACAGACTCATTTTAGATTTTAGATTACAGCATAGTGAACATCGTCCACTAATTCCATATATATATATATATATTTTTGTTGACTAATACCATATTTAATATAATATATTAACAAGCGACAAAATAATCTCATAAATAAAGAGAGAGAATTAGTTTTAGATGCAAAGAATTTGACAGAAAATGGCTTATGAGTAAGACTTCAAAAAGAAAAATGCTGTTTTCCTTTATCTTTAATGAGCAAACTAATTAGTTGTGCGCATTAATTATTCCAAAGCATCAACACCGCCATGTCACATTTCATTATATATATATATATATATATATATATATATATATATATATATAATATATATATAATATACATAAAATTAAGTATATTATGATAATTGTACACACAACGGTACATATGTGTATATATATATATATATATATATAATCCTAGTTAATCCTAGTTCCCTAACATTGCAGAAGAATGGCCTCCGGTTGATTGCATAGCTAATGTAGCATTTCCAGATGGCTGCAATGAAATTAATACACATAGAATATTAAATCAAATCAAATCATTAAAAAAAAAAGAAACACACACAAATGAATTCATCAAAGCAAATGAAAAAAAATAATATTGCATACCCCGTAACACACATGAGGTTTTTCACTAGAACAGCTGGGAGAATGTTCTGGGCAACAATTACGATTAACCTTACAGCAAACTGGATGAGCAGTATCACAACAAGCAGGTTCCATGCAATGTAAAAGAACTCTTTTGTAGCAACAGCAGGTTTGATGACCAGGACAGTACCAAGGATAACAATCTGATTTTGAATTTGTTATGATTTCCTCGGTATTAATCCCACATGAATTCCCATTCCGTTTTACTTCTAAGTCCATGTAACCATTCATTCCCCATTTTTCCCCCCAAGAATTCTTCACTTTCCAATATTCTATTCCATTTCTTGAATCATCTCCCACTATTAATACACTATGATCCAATGTATCACAACATGGTCCCGTAAAAATACCCTGCAACATAATTTAATTATTCTAATTAGGAAATATAATGACAAATTAAAAATGAAAAGAATTAAAGAATGTCCTCTTGCACCTTTGAGTAAAACTGAAATGTTCTATCACTGGCACATATCCCAACCCTGATGGATCCTGCGGTGGTAGCTGTAGAATCAAGAACTGGTGGAGAAATGGAGGGATGAGGTTGTCCTAACAAATACTTGGCTTTGAATTCATGGTGGGTGAGATCAGCAAAGGGGTTAAGAGAAAGAGTATAGCTTAAATTAGCTTCACTGTTATGTTGAGTTATGTAATTATAATTATCTTCCAAGATTTTAGTCCTGTACTGCTTTTCTTCATTAGAAGAGTATGATTTTTCATGTTCTTGACTCCATTCTTCAAATAGATTAATTGTGAATGAAGAAGAAAATGATGGTGATGAGCAAATGTGTAGAAATTGATGAAAATATGAGAAAATAATGATCCAAAATTGCCAAGAGTAAGTCATTTTGGATTTTGAATTGCCAAGATTGATAAAATTTAGATACATATATATAGTAAAAAAGTATGTAACAACCTATTAGTTCACACCGACAACAAAGGAGAAGAAGAGGATGATGTACAAATATGTAGATATCCGTGAAAATATAACAGAAAAATAGTTTAAAAGTGACATAATCCACTCATTTTTTATTTTGGATTGACAATAATGATTGTTCATTAACTCTATATATATATATAATAACAGTCTCTACCTATAATTTTTTCAAAAAAAAAAATAGAGACATTTTATCTCTACCACAATAATTATAATTGGGTAATAACAAATTCCTTTATGTCTTTTTCTTTTTTTTTTCTTTTTTTATAAAAAAAGTCACCTTTGAGTGAAAGTTGATTGAATGTATCAACTATTTTTTCTTTAGGATTTGTATGTATTAAAATTAATGTGGGAAAAGTCGAAATATTTATATATATACACAAAATTATAGACATTGTAAAAACAAGGGAGAAAACATTAAAATAATAAAATCCCTTATCATTTCAAAGTAATTGTACTTCCTTTATCTTTTATTAACAAATACAATAAAGTGTCAATTCTTTCTTCAAATATAGGAGATAACTCTACCCCATTTATTAAGCAGAAATTAAGGGTTACGTAAAAAGTTGTATAGTATGCATAACATCATCTCTCTCTCCATCTAATTATAGTTTTTAAGGGTTGCGTTCCGCAGCGGATTGGCCAACAGAGAAGAAGTCCCTTTTTTCTGCAATCACAGGATATTGTTATGAAAGATGAAAATTAATTTAAAAAGAAAGAAGAAGGGAGACATGATACGTACCTGCCAACAATGTGCATTATTATCACAGATGGGATACTGAGGTGGGCAACAGTGTTTTCGATCGGAGCAGCAAATTGCAGACGGCACCGGACAACACTTCCACAAAAAGCAGACTTTATCGGCCCATTCAACGCAACAGCAGGTTTCATTGTCGTGGCAATACGAGGCCCAATCACATTCCACCCAACCAACAGAAGATGACGATGAAGAAATTTGCAGATTTTGGTGAAATAACAAAACAACAGTCCAAATTTGCCATAAACAACCCTTTTTTTTTTCCTTCTTATGTGCATGCCCATCTTTGTTCTTAAATTAATTCTGTATAAATAAGAACCAAAATGGTGGTGGTGGTGGTTGGGGATTCTTTTTAAGTTAGGCAGTCACAAGTATGCAGTGCTTGTTTCATGTCATTTGAATGATGATATTCGTATGTTTTCTTTCGAGAATATCTATGTTTAATGTAATTAACGTTAAAATTTTATTTATAATTTTTTAAAATAGGTTGATTATTTAATTAATTTTAAAAATTTATAAATTTTAACATAAATTAAACTCATTACTTCATTTATATCTAATAGGCACCTTAGCATCACATTTTATTTTTTATATATATATATACTTTGATGATGTTCATATATATTAATTTCAATTTTAATATATTTATTAAATTTTAAAAAAATCCAGTTATTTAAAATTCCAGTTGACTAAAATCTGGAGAAGGTGGTGACAAGTACAGCAAGAAACCAACATTTTTATTACAAAATGAGAATCATTCAGACATGCATGGTTGAAATTAAGTAGTCGCCGCCATTAATTTTATTTTCAATATATATATATATATATTATGGCAACGTAAAAGGTTGTATTAATTATATGCATAACATGATATCCATCTGCAACTAATTATCTTCCACACGAGTTGTGTTCCCCAGCGGATTTGCCAGCACAGAAGAAGTCCCATCTTTCTGCAATCACATATAATTATATATATATATGTATATATATTGTAGAATTTTATAGGATTGAAGATGAAAAAAAAAGAAAGATACGAACCTTCCAACAGACTCCTTTTTTACCACATAAGGGAAACTCAGGTGGGCAACAATATTTACGATCGGAGCAGCAAATTGCAGATGGCAACCGACAACATTTCCAGATAAAGCAGAGCTTACCGAGGTTAATACCACAACAGCAGGTTTGATTCGTATGGCAATAGGTTCCTAAATCACATTTAACCCTACTTACAGAAGAAGCATTAGTCAACAAAGAAGATGATGATGAAATTTCCACGTATTGATGAAATATCAAAACAACCGTCCAAAATTTCCATAACCAACTCATTTTTTTTTCTTTTTTTTTTGTTTTGGGATTTTTGGATTCTCCAATGTTAATTTTGGATTTTGTCCGTCAATTAATCCTATATAAATAACATTAAGTTAGGTAGTCACAAGTATGCAGTGACTACTTAGTTGTTTCGTCTACGTTTATAATTAATATAACAAATTTTGAGTCATCTTTAAATGTATTATAAAAAATTATTAATTATTTTTCAAAATTTTTTATGTAATTGTAGTTATTTTTCAAAATTTCAAATTTCGAGTTACCTTATTTGTATCATTAATATTTTTTGAAAATTTTATGTAATTGTAATAATCTTTCAAGATTTGAAGAGTGCAATTTTTCATATGAAATAGGAAAACAATAGTCCAAAGGTTCCATTACCAACTCATTTTGGATATGTAGAGGAAGAAGATAAAGACACAAATTTGGAGAAAGGGTTTCTTGAATTCTCCTCGGATTTCTTGGGTTTCCAAGAAAGTTGACAAAAATTTATGGTGACAAACCAAACAATCTTTTAACTCATGTTTATTGAATGTAGAAAGAATTTAAATTATAATGGTGTATATTAAAAGGTTAAGAAAATATTTTAAATTTAAAATATAGTAACTTTTTCTTAAAAAAATGAAAATTAAATAGGTATTCTTTTAATTTGGTTTGGAATATCAAGGATGAAAGAAGAAAATTTGTTTAAAGAGAAAATAAGTATATAAAAATAAATGAAGAGACCAATTTAATGATGGAAAATAGTATGAGGACTAAATCTGCTAATTTCCCTAATTTGATCCTTTTCTTTGATTCAGTATGTTCCAGATGATGACACTAGCCAAACATTTTCAAGAACGTTGTTGAGTGTAAAAAGAAGAAATCTTTAGGGTGAGCTTTTGGAGTAGGACGAAGGGTATAGTCTCTGTGGCAACTTGAGACACAATTATGGTCATAGAACATGTGCTTCTGAGCTAAAACAAGAAGGGTAAAAAACCTCACAGCAGATTTCTTTTTCTCGCCACAGGATCGATCTTTTCCGTCCTCTGTGTCCTCATTAACCAAGAAAGAAAATTATCCCCAGACAGTCTGAAGCTTTCTTTGTCAATTTGTAAATAGTCTATTGTGTGCCCACAAAAGAAGCGATACATATTTTTGAAGAGGGGGGATACCGTATATACCTGCAAAGCAAAATCTATTTCAATTTTTTTCCTTTTCAGAGAGTTACATAATTTTTGCAGATAATATACACATTGTTGGTGGGGATAATGGATATTGATCCGAGGCAGTATGAGAATATTGTAAGTTTTGATTTTTGTTTCGGGTTTTTTTTTTTTTTCTACCATAGACACAGATGAGTTGGGTTCGGTTTGGTTTTGTTCAATTTTTTTGGTTCTTTATATTTCTTCTTTATCCAAAGTTGCAGGCAAACTGTTTGATATCGATATTCTAGAAGTTACTGTCTGATTTAACTTAGATTGGATGTTTCTGCCTATTTTTGACAGTCTCATAGACCATTAAACAACTCTAGCCCTAGCCTTTTCTGTTGTTTCCCCTGTGGCAAATTATGGGTCATGTAAGGTAAGTTTTTTAAGGTAGTTGGTTCAGATGCTTATGTCCGGTACTTTATGGCTTAGCTACAAACCACATAATATATATCAGAAGAGGAAAAGGGTAGTACTTCGGAGAAATGGTAACTTCTCTTAAATTTATTTATTAATTCTTTTTTGGCAAGTTGACCAGAGTTGTTTTGAAAAAGTGAATGAGAAAGAAATCTACTTTCCTTTAAGTATAACTATAAAAAATAGATTTCTCGATTAGTTACTAGTCATTTGGTGGCTAAGTTGGTTTGATAGTTTTACAGATTGTTGAGAATAATGTTTTCTGCCACTGATATGCAGATGCTTCCATGTGGTTGATGTATGTGGACTTCTGATTTGCTTTTGTCTCTGCTCCATTTTGGTATTTCTATTTATGTATTGTAGGACGGCTTTGATTAGAATGGCTGCCTCAAGACTCAGAATTTTTTTTAATTCAAGTCCAATGTTTGATGTGGAAAAATGTCCTTATTCTTCCACAAACTTATTAATCTGAAAGCTTCTACGCTAAACTTTCAATTTTAACAAATTCCTGAAGCTCCTTCTATCCACATAGGACATGAATTATCTGACCTTTATTTATCATGCTGTTGATGGACTTCAGATAGATGAGAGAAATACTTATGCTTCTACTTACTCGGTTTATTCATATTGTCATGTCATTGAATAGGTAATTCTGCTTCTTACCTTATACTTTCTTGAGGAATATTTTAGGTGTTTTTCCTTTTATATAGATTTAATAACTGGTTGCTACTTTTATGCACATCAGCCTTCATATTAGTTTAGTAAAGTCCCGTGAGGATGCTATCCGCATCAAAACGTTCTAATCTACTCTAAGAGACTTATGATTTATTCCTTTGTTTTCCTTCTGTGATTAAAGATAATGAGAATTCATCGTTATCATGGTTTTTAAGAATGCATGTCAACATTTCCTTGTTTCTTTTTGTGCTTCTTGATCAGACTATCAATGACAGCGACGTTCACAACGTCGTCTTATCATATCTGGTGCATAATTGCTTCAAAGACACAGTTGAATCATTTATTGCTTCTACTGGATTGAAGCAGGCTCCAGATCATCTCAAGGACATGGACAAAAGAAAACGTAAGAACTCAATTCTCCCCTCAGTTTCTTATATGTATAATATGATTTAATATGTGTCCTGAGTGGATCTAATATCACTTTGCACTAGTGTCCTCACAACTGATATATGATGTTGAGTTTTTTCTTTTGTTTTAGGAATTTTTCACTTTGCATTGGAGGGGAATGCTCTGAAGGCAATTGAATTGACTGAAGAGCTTGCACCTGAATTATTGGAGCAGAATAAGGATTTACATTTTGATCTCTTAAGTCTTCATTTTGTTAAACTTGTCCGGTCAAGAAACTGGTAAGTATGCGATTATAGTTTTTCTGGAACTTTCTCCAGGTATCTTTTGACCAGAGTTTTATTTCTGTGGCAGCACAGAAGCTCTGGAATTTGCTCAATCTAACTTGACCCCTTTTGGGAAGGTGCAGAAATATGTTGAAAAACTTGAAGTAAGTTCTTCATTTAGCAGGAAAATTTTAAGCCTTTTGTCCTCCAATTCCAAAGGTTTTATTGATATACTGACTGAACTAATTGCTGGATCAGGATTTCATGGCTCTGTTGGCTTACGAGGAGCCGGAAAAATCACCCATGTTTCATCTTCTTAGTCAAGAGCACCGCCAACACGTAGCAGACAGTCTAAACAGAGCAATTCTTGGTGTGTTTTTCTTTTGATTCTTTTTGGCTTCTCTGTTTTTCAATATTTCCTGAGAAGAATTTTCCGCTTGGTGTTACATCTTTTTCCTTTAAACAACTCTCTTTCATTTTACTTACCTTTAATAATATATATATATGAATTGTTAGCTTATATTCCTCATAGATTCTTACATCTGGTCTGTGATAATTCCAGCTCATGCGAACTTGCCCAGTTACTCATCTTTAGAAAGGATAATACAGCAAACAACAGTTGTTAGACAATGCTTTAGTCAAGAAACTGGCAAGGTTTGATCTTTATCCCCTTTCATCAACTTCTGTTTGACATGTTCTTTGAAACATCATCTTCGTAGAAGAGATGTTTAATGTATTTTATCATTTGCAGGATTTGCATCCACCATTTTCACTAAAGGATTTCCTCAAAAGCTAGTGCCTGAAGCTCAAAAGAGAATTTCCTGCACAGGTGCTCAGGACATCAAACATGGAAATATCTTCTAGCATCTGGTAATTGTATCACGTGCCAGCCCGTCCCCAGTTCAAGCTGTGCTGTGCTGTGCCATCTGGGTTCTGATGTCTGGAAAAAATCGCACTTTCTCCATACCTGCTGCTGCTTATATCTTCTTTTAGGTTTCTTTGTTCAAGTTATATTCTTTTTTTCAGGGTGAAAAAATGTCTTACCTTGTAATTACTTCCTTTTTTTCTTTATTTGATACAATCCCATTCCACCTTATTAATCTGTGATAAAAGAAAATTTTAGAGATGCCATTCCATGTGAATCAATGCCTAATCTGGCAATGTCCAGGAATGCTAGACAGAAGCTCAGTTATGATAAGTGGGACTAAATATGGAAACTTTCTTAGTATTTATTGTACTATTTTTGTGTTGGATTATAAATTCGACTCAAACAAAGTTTCTATATATGGTTAAATTTTTAATGTCATATATTTGAAAACTGTTATGAATTCCGAAGATTCATTACATTAATGGATGTCCATCATCTCAGAAAATTACGTAAAGTGATAAAATATCACCCAATATTTATTGGATATATATATATATATATATATATATGTAAAATATTGATTTATAGTCGATTAGTGGGTTAAGTGGCCTTAGTGGGTTAGGTGGCCTTAGTGGGTTAGGTATGTATATGTTGCCTATAAATAAGGCAACATCAAAACCATTGCAAGATATGAAGAAAACATTTTTCCCGTGAAATCCCCTCTACATTCTTCTCTCTCTCCCCTCTACACTCTTCTCTCTCTCTTATATATATATACATATACATTAATATATAATAATATATATATATACATTAATATATATTATTATATATATAATCAATTTTATAACACGTTATCAGCACGAGTCTCTATCACCGGGTAAGAGGTATTTTTAAAGTTTATTTGAAGAAAAATCAAGTACGTTTTTACAGGTACGTATTTTGTTATTATTATGTCAAATTTTATTAAACTCAAATTTGTGGTTCTTGATATCACCAAGAAAGAATTATTTGTTATGAACACAAGATGCCTGAATGCATCTTGCTAAAACGGGTCCGGCAGACACCGTTGTATAAAATAAAGTGTCATCAACACAAGATCGTGTTCATGAGAATTTGAAAAAATGAATATATTACCGTGAAAGAAAAATTTTGACCACCAAAAGATGGTCATTCTCCCGAAAGCACGGTATAACTAGTTGCACCTGAGGTTGCAAGATTTCAAATTCGTGAGTGAGTATAACTCCTCAATGTTTAAAATAGTTTCACAGCTGAAACTGTGTAACGGATGATGATATGTTGGAGAAAACATACTCCACTTTTCATGCCACGAATATTGTCCTGCAGTAACAATATCGTGAGAAAGTTTTAAGAAATACTTTGAATTAATTTTTATCTTCTGCGGAACAGAATAATGAATTACTGATAAAATCACAAAACTCGACCTACTGGTTCTACTCCATTCCCTGAAGTGAATGATGATCCCAGAAGAGATCATGGTAGTGGTCGTTACCGTGGTCATGATCATGAACGTCGTGATAAATTTGGCCCTTGTAAACGTGATAATAATTTAGGTGCCAAAAATATTTATGACCACCTGAAGTGGACAAAACATAATGAGAAAGGAAATATTGTTCCGAAAAATTATGAAGACAAATATTATCGTTGTGGCATGAAAGGTCACTAGTCTCGTGCCTGTAGCACAACAAAACATCTTGATGAGTCTCGTGCCTGTAGCACGATAAAATATCTTGTTGAGTTATTTCTCAAAACTTGTCTTATGAAATAAAAGATGACGATCTTGAAAATATTGATGTTGATGTAGCTCACCTGGATGTTACTGATATTTTCGAACATCCAAAAGAAATAATTGACCACTTAATTAGAAATTAAAGTGTCCAAAATAATTAAAATATTAATATTATATATTATATGTTTATATTACTTTTGCTGTGATATTATATGTTTAATTTTTATTTATGTAAATATTTTGTTAATAAAACATATGACTGTTGTTCTATTTTCTGGTATGAACAACGATATTGAAAGTGTCTGTCTTATTGACAGTGGAACTACGCACACCATATTGAAATACCAGAAGTATTTTTCTCACCTGAATGTGGGAGAAACATGTGTTACCACAATAAATGGTAGTGCAAAACTTATTGAAGGTTCCGGAAGAGTTAATATAATATTACCGGGAGGAACTATGATTGCTATTGAAAAAGCATTATATTCCTCAAAGTCTCAAAGAAATTTATTGAGTTTTAAAGATATCCGACGGAATGGATATCATGTTGAGACAATAGAAGAAAATGGTCATGAATATTTGGGTATCACGAAAATGACCTCCGGTAATAAGGTTTTGTTGGAAAAACTACAATGTCTATCATCTGGCCTATATTATGCAAAAATTAATGCTATTGAGGCGCATCATTTAGTAAACCAGAAGTTTACTAATCCCGTTACTTTTAAAGTATGGCATGACCGTTTGGGTCATCCGGGATCAATTATGATGCGAAAAATTATCGAAATAACGCACGGTCATCCTTTGAAAAATCAAAGGATTTTGACTTCTGATAAACTTTCATGTGCTGCATGTTCCAAAGGGAAACTAATTATAAAACCAGCACCATTGAAAGTAGGAGCTGAAAGTCCTACATTTCTAGAACGGATTCATGGAGATATATGTGGACCGATTAGTCCACCATGTGGGCAATTTCGATATTTTATGGTTTTAATTGATGCATCGACCCGATGGTCGCATGTTTGTTTAATATCGACTCGCAACCTGGCGTTTGCGAGATTACTTGCCCAAATAATTCGCTTAAGAGCGCAATTTCCTGATTATCCTATTAAACGAATCCGTCTAGACAATGCTGGTGAATTTACTTCGCATGCATTTAATTCTTATTGCATGTCGATTGGAATAATTGTTGAACATCCTGTAGCTCATGTTCACACACAGAATGGTCTAGCTGAATCATTTATTAAAAGGCTGCAATTAATTGCTAGACCATTATTAATGAAAACGAATCTCCCTACAGCAGCCTGGGGACATGCAATTTTGCATGCTGCAGCACTTGTGCGTTTAAGGCCATCGAATTATCATAAATTTTCACCCATACAATTGGCTTTTGGTTCAGAGCCAAATATTTCTTATTTGAGAATTTTTGGGTGTGCTGTATATGTTCCAATTGAACCACCCCAACGGACAAAAATGGGTCCGCAAAGAAGATTGGGGATATATGTTGGGTATGACTCCCCGTCCATTATAAGGTATCTTGAACCTTTGACGGGTGATGTATTTACAGCAAGATTTGCTGATTGCCATTTTGATGAAAATTTGTTTCCCAAATTAGGGGGAGAGAATAAATGGCATAAAATTGAACTTGCGTGGAAAACATCTTTGAATCATTTAGATCCACGCACAAATATAAGTGAACTTGAAGTTCAAAATTATACATTTGCAACAAATTGCAAATCAACTGCCAGATTCTTTTGCTGACTCTAGCAGAGTCACTAAATCGCATCTTCCAGCTATAGATGCTCCTATACTGATAGAAGTTCCTGAAGGACAGAAAATTAATCCTATAGCTATCGAATCAAAAACACGTCAGAAGCGTGGCCGACCCCTTGGTTCCAAAAATAAAAATCCTCGAAAGAAAAGAGGAACAAATGATCCAGAAGATCATATTGATGAAATAGAAAAAAAACCAAGGGCAACTGATGAAAAGATTCCAACTATAAATGATGATGAGAATTCTGAAATCTCAATTAATTATTCCAGTTCGAATCAAAGTTGGGATCGAAAAAACGTTGTTATTGATAATGTTTTTACATACAACGTAGCCCTTGATATTTTCAAGGATAATGAGGATTTAGATCCTTTATCAGTTGAAGAATGTCGGCATAGAATTGATTGGCCTCAATGGAAAGATGCAATTCAATCGGAGTTAAATTCGCTTGCGAAGCGAAAAGTTTTTGGACCTGTAGTCCAAACGCCAAAGGATATAAAACCTGTTGGCTATAAATGGGTGTTTGTGCGAAAACGAAATGAGAATAATGAAGTCGTAAAATATAAAGCACGACTCGTCGCACAAGGCTTTTCGCAAAAGCCAGGAATTGATTATGATCAAACTTATTCACCCGTTATTGATGCTATTACACTCCGATATCTTATAAGTATGGCAGTTCATGAAAAGGTGGGCATGCGTCTAATGGATTACATTACAGCTTATCTTTATGGAAGCCTTGAAAATGAGATTTATATGAAAATCCCTGAAGGATTCAAATTACCAAAGGCTTCTAAAAGCCCTCGTGAATAATATGAAAATCCATGAAGGATTCAAATTACCAAAGGCTTCTAAAGGCCCTTGTGAATAATATGAAAATCCATGAAGGATTCAAATTACCAAAGGCTTCTAAAAGCCCTCGTGAAAATTATTCTATCAAATTACAGAAGTCATTATATGAGCTTAAACAGTCTGGACGCATGTGATATAATCACCTTATTGAATTCTTATTGAATTCAGAATATAAGAATGACCAAATCTGTCCATGTGTTTTCATTAAGAAAACAGATTTTTGTTTTGTGATTCTTGCTATATATATCAATCTCATAGGAACTCCAGAAGAGCTTCGAGAAGCTATAGAATGTTTGAAACGAGAATTTAAAGATTTCGAAAAATCATATCATCAGGGGGAGAAATCTACACATGAAGAATAGTGTACTCTTTTTCCTTCACTAGATTTTTTGTCCCACTGGGTTTTTATCTAGTAAGGTTTTAACGATGCCTATTCTTTATGTAATAGACATCCAAGGGGGAGTGTTATGAATCCCGAAGATTCATTACATTAATGGATGTTCATCATCTCAGAAAATTACGTAAAGTGATAAAATATCACCCAATATTTATTGGATATATATATATATATATATATATATATATGTAAAATATTGATTTATAGTCGATTAGTGGGTTAAGTGGCCTTAGTGGGTTAGGTGGCCTTAGTGGGTTAGGTATGTATATGTTGCCTATAAATAAGGCAACATCAAAACCATTGCAAGATATGAAGAAAACATTTTTCCCGTGAAATCCCCTCTACATTCTTCTCTCTCTCCCCTCTACACTCTTCTCTCTCTCTTATATATATATACATATACATTAATATATAATAATATATATATATATACATTAATATATATTATTATATATATAATCAATTTTATAACAAAAACGTTGTATTTGCAACCAAATGAACAGACAGGGCTAAAATGGTAAAATTACTCTTCATTTTTATTTCCTATCTATCCTCAGTCCTCAGTCCTCACACCGCACTCTCGAGAAGAACAACCGCATTGTGGCGGTGAAGATGCAGTGTTTGATTTCTCATCCGCAGGGATGCTTCAGCTTGAATATCACTAATAAGGATACCGTGCATTCACTCTCTGCTTTCTTCTCCCGAAGTCCTCTTTCGTATAGGTTGATTTTGATTCTTTTTCTTCTTTTTTTCGCATTTTTCTATTCGGTAAACATGGGCATTTGTTAATTTCGGTGTACAATTAATTTCAAGTTCTTATTTTTCGTGAAAAAATATCCTTTTTCGTATTTCTGTTGGGTTGGGTTTGTGGATTCTTGGGATTTTCTTAGTATTAAGGTTCTCTTGCCAGAAGTTCGTTCCTTTTGAGGAAACCTGTGACTTAAAGATTTTTCATTCTTTTATGTCTTCTGCTGTCTTGAATTTTTTTTTTATTTAAATTCTTATATAGAACCCTCGGGCTGGTTTTCTTTATCTTCAATTAGTGATAAATATCGAGTAATGTGCTTAGTGAAGAAACTGTATAAACTGGATGATTACTGTGGTATTGTTATTTGTGGAGAATATCCTCCTAAATCTCCAATGGCTATTTGAGGAATAATTGCTCTAATTGTGTAAATTTCTGGTGTTTATGGTTTCCAGATGCTTTTTACATTGAATACGTGGATACTGTTGTTAGCTAAACTGCTCTGCTTTTGTCTTTTTTTTTTTTTATTCTATGTTACATGGTTTATGTTATCAGCTATTTCTGTTTGCCTCGCAGTTGTTTTAGGAGAAAGAGTGACTTTGAAAGTCATAGGCTTTACACACTACAGTGTGCAGTCACTAAAGCCAAAGAACATTCTGTCCCTTCAGAAGAAACTCTGATTAGAGAACCACACAAATACTTCGATCAAGTAATCATCACTGTTCGCTCTGGAGATGGAGGTCATGGTGCCATTCTCAGTTTTCCAAATCAAAATGTTGCGCCAAAGTCACAAGGAAAATATGGGAAAGACAAACCAAGGAAGAAAAATACATACAAAAGGGATTTTGATGGCTCCCTTGTCCTCCCTATGGGTGGACATGGTGGAGATGTTGTGATTTATGCTGATGAGAGCAAAGATACACTGTTGGAATTCCACAAAAAGAGTCGATATAATGCCAAACGTGGGGGAAATGTTGATGCAATGGGGGTTTTAACTTCACAGTTGCGTGATGGTTTTGCTGCACCAACGTTAAGAATCCCAGTACCTCTAGGTTTATTATTTCTTTAATTGCATTTATTTAGAAGCAATGAGTCTGCATTTGTATTAAAAAAACAAATTTCAAAGTCCTTGTTCATATGGATTACTGATTCATTTCTTGTTTAATTTGAACACTTAAATCTGTGTTTCACAGGCACAGTTGTAAAACATAAAAAGGGGAAGTTTATAGCCGATCTTGCAAATGCAGGGGCTGAAGTTCTTGTTGCAAGGGGTGGACAAGGAGGGGTGAGAAATGCTTTCTTATAGAAGTATAGAAAATTATTTGAGGCAATATTCCAGTCACATCATTTGTGCTACAATTAAAGAAAAATTATATTTGTACAATTGAAATTGATTGTTACTTTAGCTAGTTGAAATTGGGACGGATACTGAAGAAATTAGTTTCATTACATTAGCCGCTTCCTTTTCTGTTTCTTAACAATGCTTCCTTTTTGTATCTCATTTTGGCAGATCAGTTTGTTGGAAATGCCAGAACATAGAAGAAAAAAGACAATGGCCTTAACTACAAATGTGATGAGAGATGACAGTGACAAGGTAAAATATCCAATTCTTCCCCCTCCTCCAAATATGTCGGAATATATATATTTTCTTTTGATAAATTATAATAATACTTACACTTCATAAGATTAGCTTCGTAGTTTATTTTTCATGGTCAATTTGCTACCACCTGGAGTGAAGTAGCAGCAAATAAAGTGCTAGTTGCAGGCCAAATTAAGTCAGGTTCTCTTATATTGTTGGTATGTTGGCCATTTGATGACAAAATATGGCTTACAGATTGAATTGCAAAAGTAGAAAGAATTTGCTATAGTTCCTTGAAGAAATCTTATACTTCCATTAATAGCATAATGTGCAATTGTATATACAAGATATCTAAGCCATGCCTTATTTGTTGACAATATTTTAATCTTGTTCTCAGCTTCTCTCAGGTATTAGTTCTTGGTCAACCTGGAGAGGAGGTAAGTTTGCAGCTTATTCTAAGAGTGGTTGCAGACGTTGGTCTTGTTGTAAGTAACACTTTTTCTCCCTCTTTCCCTATTCTCTGGATTTTCTCCATTTAGTATAGCTGCATGTGAATGCCAATGTTTTACGCATACAGAGTCCTTTTGTTTTCTGGATACATTGACTTAACTATAACATATCCTGCAACTGCTGTCAGCTTGGTTTAAAAAAAAAGACTATGATATAAAAAAGGTCTAATTTAATTAGTGTTTAGTGATTCTGTATTGTGAAACTTTTTCTTCATTCTGAGGAATTATTTTTGCTGCAAAACTAAGTCAGTGGCCTTAAATCATCATTACTGGTTTTGATTAATCAGTTACTGTTGTGTGTAATATTTTGAAGGAATTTGGCATTCAACTACAGATTAGCAATTTGTATTTGAGTATTGTTGCATTTTCTGTCTCATTTTCAGGGTCTCCCAAATGCTGGAAAATCTACACTGTTGGCGTCCATCACACTTGCTAAGCCTGATATTGCAGACTATCCATTTACAACTTTAATGCCAAACCTTGGACGCCTTGATGGTGACCCTAGTTTAGGTGCAGCCAAGTATTCATCTGAAGCCACTTTGGCAGACTTACCTGGTCTCATTGAAGGTGCTCATCTAGGAAAGGTATATTTTTATTGATTTTTTTTTTTTCCCTGTTCATTTTTTGCATGCTTTTATGTTATATAGAGGTATCATGAATTTCTTCTTTTTTTTTTTTTTTTTTTTCTCAGGGTCTGGGTCGCAATTTCTTGAGACATTTGAGGAGAACTAGATTGTTGGTCCATGTAGTGGATGCTGCATCAGAGGACCCTGTGGCTGACTATAGAACAGTAAAAGAAGTATGTGTCCTATCTTCAAAGCACTTTCTTCTTATGATCTGTCTTGTGCGCCCTTGAAGCTAAGCAAAAATGGAAAAATGGCGATTTCTTGTGTTTTTATATTCAGTTTTAATTAATATTTTCAAAACTCTTTATGGATCAAGTATTTTAGAAGTAATTAAGAATTAGTATCATCATTAAAATGATCGATGGCTCCAAGAAATGTGTGCTTCATCCCCTCTATAATCCAGCATAAATGAAAAAGAGTGGTTGAATTTGATCTGAATGTTGTTGTTAGATTTTCATTTGCTTAATTTCTTATTTCCTATACCAACTTGTAGAACTAACTCAGCTTTACTTATCAGGAATTGCGGATGTACAATCCTGAATACCTTGAAAGGCCGTATATTGTAGTGCTAAACAAAACTGACATTCCCGAGGTATGAAATTGTTATGTTTATATTCATTCATTCGTTCCTTTCAAAATAGTAAAATATCAATATTTTAACACAAATGTTTCTGTTAACTTTAGGCAAAACATAGGATGCCATCTTTGATCGAAGAAATTTGGAGTATCGGAAAGGGAAAAGGCGGAAGAGACCAAGTTGATGATCTCTCCTCAGAGGTTCATGTTAATGACCAGAAGATTAAGGCCATTGAAGACTATCCACTTCCTTTAGCTGTTATTGGTGTCAGTGTTCTGTAAGTTGTTGGTTTCTTTGTATCTAAAAATTGTGCGGATTATTTACTAAATGTCTATATTAGCTTTTAATTATTGGAACTAACTCTCGTCAATATCTATCGATGTTATAGCCGTGTCAAAGTTTTCGTGTTATATGGGACAGGAAAGGAATGAAGGTCAATGAATTGTTAACGACGATAAGAGCAGCATTACGTCATTGCAGAGAACAGAACAAAGAGGAGGCTTTGGAATTGTCTTCAACACTGTGACACACATACGCATGATGACTGCACAATGTTGGGATTATTTGCTTCATAGCATGTGAGACTTTTGTTCTTGGTTCAGTTCATCACACTTAACCTAAGCATATGGAATTCCAGCTCTGTTCTCACCCAAATTCATGCTGGAAATTAGTCAACATGTAAAAAGATTTCCTGCTGCCATTGTTGTTTTTAATTGGCTGGCTAATCATCTGGGATTTTACCAAGAAAATATTTTGAGGAAATCTGTATGTATGTATGTATGTATATGTTGTTAAGGAAAGCAGATGGTTGATAGCTGTGTAGTGCATTGTTTGTCTGTGTCATACAAGTTTTTGTCTGATTATCAAAGTAATGTGAACAGAGTGGCTGTTTTGTTTTTCTTTTTTTTTTTTTTGTAACGTAAACATCATATCTCAGCTCCTTTTTTAACATACATACAGCCCGGACTGAAGTGAGGAAATTATGAAAACAATTGCAGACCCTGAATTTGTGTGGCAAGAAATGGCTCTCACTTTACAGCCCCGTATTCATTTAGGACAGGTAATTTTGGCTTTTGTGACGTAATCATTTGGACTTTTGGAGCAGAAGAAGCTGAGTGAGTAGTTCCGAGTTTTTGTTCCTTTCTGAACTACTCGTAGTAGTAATCCTAAAAACCCTTAATTCACATAATTGTGAAAACTCGTTATATTGTTTTGGGACAAAGCTTCCAACTTTCACCAACTTAAGGATCCTAAATCCAAAACCATTAATGCTACTTCCAATGCTGAGTTCCGGGAGGAAGAAGAAAGAAAGAAAGAAAGAAAGACTGATCCTTCTTCCCCCATAACCTCCCCCTTAACAAAGAAGTGAACTTATCCACCTCCATTTTTTTTCCATGTAATGACTTCACAATATGCAAAAATTCTCTCATTTCAAAATGCACGTGATGTATATCCTCTCCTTTTTCAAAAAAATAAAAGTAGCCAGGTGATTTGAACAGTCCTACTTTTTTGCCACCTGACACCATTGTAATAAATTACGAGTTACAAAAGAAAGAGAAAAGAAAAGAAATCCTATGTAAATATATAAAATAAAATTTAAAAAAAAAAAAAATCTAATCCATGCAGCAGACACTAGCAAACAGGTTGGTCTTGCCAAGTAGCAGTGACAACCCACGAGAGCAGACACGTATCAGAGAATTTCCAAAACGTTTATTAAATACCCTATCCTCGTTCTTGCAACTCCCCGCTACCATATATACATATATATTCTTCAAATATATCTTATATATATACATATATCAGTACTACCATGTCATGTCAGATGATGATTTTACTATTACTAATCATCAAAAACAAGAATAACAAGTGATCAAAAACATTCTACATTTTCGATTCTTTTCTTTTTCTTCTTTTCAATTCATTTTTGCTATGAATACAACAGCTTCTTCTTCTAGTGGAAATAACAAGCAGGGGAAGAAACCTGCACAAGCGAGTTCAAGAAAAGGGTGTATGCGTGGCAAAGGTGGTCCAGAAAATGCGAGCTGTACATACAAAGGCGTTCGTCAAAGGACTTGGGGAAAATGGGTTGCTGAAATTAGAGAACCAAATCGCGGCTCTCGACTTTGGCTTGGAACTTTCGAGACTTCTCACGAAGCTGCCATTGCTTATGATTCCGCCGCACGTAAGCTGTACGGTCCCGATGCTAAACTCAATTTGCCTCACTTGACTAGAAGACCGCTTCCCCCGCAGCCGCTGCCACCTCAGCACCATCATCAAATCCCAACCGTGAATAATAATAGTACTAGTACGATGATGATCAACCCACCTCATCCCCATATCAACTACCAACCTACTTATCATCCCCAGTTTATGATGATGACGTCAGCCGAACAGCAACAACAGCAGGTGGCGGCAGCAGCAGCAGCAGCAGCTATGTTCTACGGGGCTCATGAAAAACCCGGTACACTTAATTGCTACCCGTCTGGACAGGACGGCTGTAATAATATTACTGTTAATGATGCTGGTGGTGTTGGTAATAATAATAATAATAATAATAATAATAATATGGGTGGATTTGGTGGTGAAGGAATATGGGGAAACCTTAATACAAATTTGCCGGAGTTCGATGATTCATCAATTTGGGAGGAAGCACAAGCAAGTACATCTTTTCAAGAGGCGGTAAATGATCCCGGAATTTTTACTGCCATTAATCTTGGTGACGATGATGATAAAAGCTGGGAGGGTATGCACTATCCTTGGGGTACTTAATTTTTTACAGCATATTATGGTATATATATATATATACATATAGATATATGATACAGTATATATATTATTATTATTATTAATATGATGGTCATGTAAATATATAAATGTGAGAAAAGGACTACATAATGCACGAACGCTGCAGGTATTGTACAAACTGTTCGAATTTTGCATTTGGGAAGTTATGATATATATATATATATATATATATATATATATATTATGTATTATTATTGTTCAGAATGAATATATATATATATACAGTTTTTACAATTCAAAAGTTGTAAATTTTGGTTTTTTACAGTGTTTTATATATACAATTTTCCTGAATTAGTCATTCTGAAATCTTTAGTCAGTAGTTTTTGATCAACCGCCATTCTTGGTTATTAAGTAATTAATTCTAGTTGCACTAAATTGTTTGTTCGTGGCAGACATTTGTCGGAAAATACTTGTAAAAGTGACAAAAACACTAATATGTAAGGTAAGAATTGTTCCACAAATTTCAATAATATTCACCTTTAAAAAATACAATATTATAAGAAAAAGTAATCCGGTAAAGGCCCAAATAGTAATCTTTATTTGGGTCGGCATTATTATTATTATTATTTATGCATTCACAAATTGCCGTCCATGCACTTTTCGGTTGCAGGCATGTATGAGAGAAACTGTCAAAACGTGTACTAAGTCATTTCAATTAATCCACAACTTATACATAAAAAGCCTAAATCTGCAAGAACATATTGAATTCAAGAACAATCATGGAGGGAGTTGTGGAACAAAAGAAGCATTCAGCTGAAAAGGTAATATATATATATATATATGTAATGAAATTATGTACTACTGAATTAAAAAAAAAAAATTGCTTGGAAAATAATATGTAGGGATCAGAAGAAGCAAAATCATCTACTTTGGTGACCAATGGATGTGTTGATTATAAAGGAAGAATTGCAGATAAAGGAAAAACTGGAGGATGGAAAGCTTCACCATTCATTATAGGTTCTTTCTCTCTTATATTATTGTTGAGTTCTGTTTAATTAATTTACTTGATCAACAAGAAATTAAACTTTGCATATATATATATATATGTATGTGTGTGTGTGTGTGTGCAGTGAATGAGGTAGCTGAGAGAATGGCGTTTTTCGCCATTGCTGTTAACATGGTAGCTTATCTTGTGTTTGAGATGCATCAGTCTCTTCCAGACGCTGCCACTCATGTCACTGATTGGATTGGAGCTGCTTATGTTCTTACCTTACTCGGAGCTTTCTTGGCTGATGCTTACTTGGGACGATTTTTAACCATCATCATTTTCTCTTGCATTTATGAAGTCGTAAGTTTACTATGCTTGTCTAATCAGCCTTTTTCTTTGTTATATATATTTGGTCTAAGCGCCAGCCAATATGATCATGAATAATATCAGGGAATGGTGTTGTTAACAATATCAGCTTCAATAGACAATTTACGACCTCCAAAGTGCATCAAGAAACCATGTACACCAGCAAGTAATCGCCAAACGGGTTTTCTCTATGCTGCATTATCTCTCATAGCGTTAGGAACAGGTGGAATCAAGCCATGCGTCTCATCATTCGGTGCAGATCAATTTGATGAAGCTGATGGAAAAGAAGCTCAAAAGAAATACTCATTCTTCAATTGGTTTTTCTTTGCCATTAATATGGGTGCAATATTTGGAATCACACTTCTTGTTTACCTTCAAGATGAGAAGGGTTGGATTTGGGGATTAACAGTTCCCACAGTGGCAATGTTCTGTTCCATTGTCACCTTAGCTGCTGGATTCACCAAATACCGTTACCAAAAACCAACTGGAAGTGCATTTACGAGATTTCTACAAGTTATTGTCGCTTCTGTAAAGAATCATTTTAACGGAGCTCGTGTAATTAGTACCTGTGATGATTCAGATCATCAGCTTCTTTATGAAGTCAACACCACAGAATCTGACATTCCTGGTGCTCGTAAGCTCCTCCACACTTCACAATACAGGTTCGTATCAAAATCTGGCATTCTTTTCCTAAATCGGATAGATTTATTTTGAATTACAAAACTCTTTAAATACTCGGTTTGGCAGATTCTTGGACAAAGCAGCAACAATAATGGACCCTGAAAACAACATAGTAAACAACAGGTGGAAATTATGCACAGTGACTCAAGTTGAAGAATTCAAATCGTTCATCAGAATTTTACCAATTTGGGCATCAACCATAGCACTATCAATTTCCTTTGCACAATTATCAACTTTCTTCGTCAGTCAAGCCAATCTAATGGACAGAAAATTAGGGCCCCAATTCGAAATACCTGCTGGATCCGTACCCGTATTTGCAGCAATCAATGCCCTAATTCTCGTTCCCGTATACGAAAAACTTATCGTACCGTTCCTACGTAGTAAAACCGGTCACCGGCGGGGAATTACCTCACTTCAACGCATGGGTGTAGGATTATTCATATCCATATTCGCTTTAGCTTCAGCTGCACTGGTAGAAAAGAAACGCCGTTCCTCCGAATTTAACCACAGCGTTTTCTGGTTGTTTCCCCAATTTTTTCTAATAGGAAGTGCAGAAGTGTTCACGTACGTCGGGCAATTGGAGTTTTTTTACGATGAGGCGACCGATGGTACGCGAAGCATTTGTAGCGCCATGTTTCTTAGTGAAATAGGGATCGGAAGCTGGCTGAGCACGGCAATCGTGAAAATTATTGAGGCTACGACCGGTGGCGTACAGAACGGATGGCTTCGAAACAATTTAAATAAAAGCCGCTTGGATTATTTTTACTGGATATTGGCCGGAATTAATGGCGTCAATTTCTTGGTGTATATTATTGTGGCGAGCTGGTACAAGGGTAGAAATGGCAGTAAAAAAAGCGTAAGAGATGAATCCATGGTAGAATTTACCGAATAATTTTTTATCGTCCAAATGTATTTTTTTTCTTGCATATACATTTTTCTTTTAATATAAAATAATTTTTTATTGTGTTACATTTTTTAAAATTTGTACTAGAGATTTTGAAATTTTAATTAAATGGGCCACGTAAATGAGGCCCTGTAGCATTAAGGTTATAGAGAAAAAGTGAAAACCCAAATTACTAAAATCAGGCCCATTATAATATGGGCTCGTTTGTTCTAATAATCCACTTCATGGCCCAATAATAAAATCCTCCCGTTTTTTATTTTAAAAATAGTTGAATCATTTTTATAAAGAAAAGAATTATATTATAATTGAGGAAAAGAAGGTGGGTGGTCGGCACGTGATTGGGTGTGCCTGCGCGCCACATTATGGCCGATAAGCTATGCTGCGCATCCAATTATCAAATCATATGCTTAAAGAGAAACTTACTTTCTTTCTTTCTCCTAAAATAATATATATATAATTATATTTATTTTGATGATCACATGGAAAATAGAGTGTAGATGGGACCCATACTAAGCCGACGTGGACCCAACCCTCGTTGTGATGATTAGGATGTGGACCATTTTTTTTTTTTAATCTATCTTCTTCTTCTTGGCTCTTTGTTTTCTTTTAGTCAATTGACACTTTGCTATCTCCTACTAACCCCACCAACTTTTTTTTTTATTATTTTTTTTTTTTTGACAGGAAAAAAAAGGGAAATAGAAAGTTATGGGGGTCCAAAAATCCGTACTATCGTGACTTGTGAATGAACTTTCCAAATATAGAGTACAACAATGCTTAGATCATCTCTATCTAAAGAAATATATTACACAAATCTAACACCTTAAACTCTACAAACCCTACCCTCTCCATTTCTTGAAATAAAAAAAAATATATATATATATTAATCAAAATCAAAGCATTAATTAGAAAATTAATATTGTTTTTATTTGGAGTAAAAGAAATTGATGTGTGTCGCTTTGATTTAGACATTGTCACACAAAATAGAAAAAGAAAACAAGAAGAAAGATGATCATTGAAGTGTTTTAGAGTATGCGATTTTAGCAAGTGGTTGGGACAAGCCGACAGGAATGAGATAAAAGAGTATAAAAAGATAAAATTCTATACAAATTAATCAGTGTTTCGGTACTTATATAATTTTTCAAAAATTATTATCTATACGTACATAACACACATATATATATAATATATATATATATATACACTACTGTGGCTATATAGAGCATATATTTATTAACTAAGTATTGAGTGATAGTGACTTTGTGGTGGGTGTGGGGCTTCTTATAGCTTCCAAACTCGAAGAACAATTAAGTACACAGCAGTGTGCTACATACATACATACATATATATATATATATATATATATATATATATATATATATATGTATGCATGTATCTATATATCCCTAAATTGAACTTTGTTCAACTCATAATTAATTTGTCTCTATGTATCTATATATAACATGATCAGTTAGAAGTAATGATGCATGCAAATATATATACTATGAGTTCTTTAATAAACGTTGTATTTTTTTTTTTTTTCCTGTAAGTTCACGGGTTTGTTTTAAAAAATTTGTCTTCTACACTCATTTTCCCCCGTTTTTTTGGAACTTAGAACATATCATTTTCGAACAATCCCTTCTTTATTATAGGAGGGGGATTATTGATATAAGTTGGTATGGTGCATTGTTTGTATACGTATATTATATATGTGTGTGTGTGTATTGGTGGTGGTTGTTGGAGTGTACGTGAGTGTAGAAAACAGTACAAGAGAGAGGGAAGAAGAATTTTTGGTAGAGGGAAAAAATATATAAGTAGTGGTAGAAAGATGACAGGGACACGGGGTTGTCTGAATCTTTCAGAATTCTGAATTCTGAAACAGAAGGAAACATAAGGAGAGAAGAAGAGAGTCAATTTCCGGGTAAAAGCTAAGCACAGGGCTCGAGAAACAAAATGGCAGAGACACAATTATTGGGACTCGCAAATATCCATTTTCCTTTTCTTTTTTTTTTTTTTTTTTTTTACGTACTCCAATCAAACTACTGTATAGTAATAACTTGATTTTACCTCTCCCCTCTTCCCCATTCTTGGATCTATATTTTTCCTTTTCTTTTCTTTTTTCTATCAAATTATTTCTGTTTTTTCAGCAGATTTTCGGGACATACATCAATTCCTTTTCATTTTTTTCCTTTTGTAAATTATTAATCTGCATGGTTAGTTTGTGCATTAGGGAAAATTAAATCCTAGGATTAATTAATTAATAATCTACAGCATGCATGGTTTGAGAAGAAGAAAAGATTAATTAAACATTGTGAAATTCAGCAATTTTAACTGACAAAGAAAGCTTCAAGAACGAGGTTAAAAGAAAAAAAATGTTTAGTATTATATTTTTATATAATGACAAGTTAATCATCAGAATGTCACGCTCAAATGGATTCGAGCCTAAACCTATATAAAATATATATATATATATATATTATATATATATATTACAGTAAACATGGCTAAAATGAAACTTTGATAAAGAAATTACTACATGTATACACTAAACAATAAGGCAAAATATTAATTAATTACTGCAGAATGATTACACAAACCTTCTTTAATTTACCTTTCGGCATTCAACAATCTATAAAATATTATCTTTAAGAAAAACAATATATATATATTATATATATATATATTATATGTATGATGAGAAAAGACAGAAAGTTCCAGAAATCAACCAATCAAAAGAAAGGGAGGGGGGGGTGGGGATCATGGATTCTCTTTCTCGTGGCTCAGAGAAGAGCCTGGGCAGAACTAATCATGCAACCGTTTACCTCAGAATAATAATATATATAATATATATTGATAATGATTTTTCTCAGTATATATATATATATAATATATTGATAATGATTTTTCTCAGTATATATATATATATAAATAATGTGCCGCGCGAGGGATTATTAGAAAGCTGGGAGAGAAATAAAAAAAGAGGGTCAAATAGTGAAAAGATAAACCTCGGGCCCCTAAAACTATTTTTCTTTTCTTATTATTTATTTATTATAATATTTTTTTAAAAGATAAAAAAATCATTCCTACTTTAAAAGTATTTTGTCTCTGAATTTATAAAAGGGTAATGGATTTGGGCCGTCATTAGTACAACCCAATAAAATGAATTAGAATAAAATAATTAGGAAGGAGAAAAAAGAAAAAATGAATGAATTATGGGCACTAATTAAGGAAAGTCACGTGTAAGAGAATTCTAAAATTAATAAAGACGGGAAGGAAGGGCTGGCTCTAGTTTTTTAGCCCGTGACGAATATACAGAAAATGAGATTAGAGAAAGTCACGAGGGAATCGGATTGTTTTGAAGCAATTTGCAGTTTAAGGTTTTTGGTCCTTTTTTTTTTTTTTTTTTTTGGTTAAGTTGTTGTCATATCAATGGGACGCTCCAAATTATAAATAATAATACAGAAGATGTGCATGATTAGGTTTAGAGCAAAATCTAAGAACTAGATTCAGTTTTCACTTCAAAATCGATTCTTGGAAATGATTGGATTATTTACATTCGATTTTTCTCAAAGTAAACTACTAAACTTTTTTAAGGACTCGAGAAATGATAGGGTAAAGTCATCAAACAAATGAAAACCCCATACATTCCTTTATTTTAAAAAAAAAATTTAATTCAAGATTTATTGTCCATATATATAATGAAAAAAATGTATAAAGACAAAAAGAAAAAGAAAAAGAAAAGAAATATACTAAAGCAACATTGCTGGTCTCCAACACCTTTTCCTGGACTTAGGGGGTCTTAGGTTTTCGAATATAATTTTTATCATTTTTAATTATTTTATTTCATATATTATACGTAATCAAATACTTTATATATATATATATATACATAAATGAATAATATGTAAGTAAAACTTGTTAATTATACTTTACTCAACTCCACGTTGTTACTCTTCCTCTCTTTCTTTCTGCAGGTTCTTGGAAGTAATAAAATGCCTAAGCTACGTGAAAACTCTTGCACCCATAAAGTGAAGCAATTTTTTGCATATGATTCTTTATGTGTATACCCTTTACACAGACACAAATATTCTTTATATATACCCTCGTCCCTCCACACCTTATAAACAATACATATATATATATATACATACGAGTATGTCTATATTAATTGATCCATGCATTATTGAAGCTGGTGCATATATATATATATATATATATATATATAGATATAGATATAACACTAACTTCAGTTCGACCGGTCGTCTCTATACGACGTTACATCAGTTCTGTTACAATCCATGAGGGTTGACCTCTAAATAGGGCACTATAATATCAAAATGTTCCTAAAACAAACTCGATTATATATAAGTCAAACTTAGAATCATTACTCAATTTTTATTTATTTATTTTAAATTGTGGGAAATAATATTTTTTATTTAAAATATTTGTGAATAAAATTTTAGTTTTTGTTGTTGGGAGAGAAAAAAGGTAAGGATGAAAGAATGAATGCATGGAGAGAAATAAATTGATTTCTGTAAAATCGAGGCGTATCAGAGTAAGCCAATCATCGTCCATTGATTGGTCTGTGAGGGAAAAATTAGTAAAGTTACAGTAACATACTGTTTCCTAATTTGGTAGATTGATTTGTCTCCGTTACGAATTAATAATAATAAACCGGTCATTAATTTTTTATATATATATATATATATATAAATAGAAACGGTCAGAAGAGAGAAAGAAAAAAAAAAGAAAAGTAGAGCGTGTTTTCCGGTGCAAGGACGAATAAGGAAAAGCTGATGCTTTACCACGTGGATAAAATTACACTGTCTGATTAAAAAGTAAAGGGCTAGGATTAAATCTTTGTGGATGAGATGATTTTATTGCAAACTGCAAGACAACTGTAGAATCAAGTGGTAAATTTTTTTTATTTTTATTTTTTTAAAAATTATTTTGGCCCTGCTCTATAGCCACTAGTAGTACTAGAAGCTAGTGAGTAGTAGTTGTAATCTTAAGTGTGTGAGGCATGTGTGTGAGAGAGAGAGAGAGAGAGAGAGAGAGAGAGGGGAAGAGAGAGAAAGAGAGAGAAAGAGTTATAAAAAATGGAGCTGTTGCTGTCTTAAATTGAGGTTGCAGAGTGTGGCCATGGCGGCGTTGCAGGGGCTGTGACTTTAATGCTACAAAGAAAGACAAAGAAATTCAATTGAAGAAGAGGTCAAGAGGGGAAAGGAAAGGAACGGAACGATATCTTCCTTACCCTAAAAAAATTCCTAAATTTGTCCTGAAAAAGCTGCAACAAAACAAAACAAAAACCCCATTTCAAAAAATACACACACATATACACACAGTGAGTGTGAGTCAGAATGTTTAGTAGTATAGCAGAAATACATTAAGCACAGGAGAGATTTGTACTTACTTATTTACTTACTACTACTACTACACAAGAAAAAAAAAAAGAAAAAAGAAAAAAGATACCACCTTTAAGCATTGGGAGAGGGTTATGGATTATTTTTCAAAGTTGAGGAGGAAAATAGAGGAGGTAGTAGAATCTAGTAATAAAAGAAAATGTCTGGTTTTTTCTCTCTAGGTAGTGGTAAAGAGCATCCTCATCATCATCATCATCATCATCATCAAGAAGAAGAAGAAGAAGAAGCAGAGGAAATTCAAGGGCAAGATAGTACAAATCATCATAATAATAATAATAATAATAATAATAATAATAATAGTTTGTATTTGTTCAAGAACGAAGAGATCTATAACAAGGGTTTTGAGCTATGGCAACAGTACTATCATTTGCATCAAAGAGCTCAACAACAACAACAACAACAACATCATCATCATCATCATCCACATCATCATCATCAAGTGCAAGATGTCGATTTTTCAGTGGGTCCCAGTAGGAGAATCATCAGTAGTGGTGGTAGTGGAAACGGTAGTGGCGGTAGTGTTGGTGATGATTCATCGTATAGATCAGGTTGTGGTGGAGGTGGAAACGGTAGTGGGTCGGGGTTTAGGTTGATGAGACACGGTGGTGGCAGTAGTAGCGGCGGCGGCGGAGGAGGAGGAGGAGGAGGAATGAATTGTCAAGACTGTGGAAATCAAGCTAAGAAAGACTGTTCTCATTTGAGGTGCAGAACTTGCTGTAAAAGTCGAGGGTTTCAGTGCCAAACACACGTTAAGAGTACTTGGGTTCCTGCTGCTAAAAGGCGGGAGAGGCAGCAACAACTTGTTCTTTTACAACAACAACAACAACTTCAGCAACAACAACAACAAAATCAACAACAGTTGAGTTTATTGCAGAGAGGAGAGAATTCTAAAAGGCAGAGAGAGAATCCGATGACTTCTACTTCTCTTGCTTGCTCCCGTTTGCCCACTTCCACGTCAGGTAACCTTGTAATCTTCAATACAAACAATAAAAAAAATTTGGTAAAAAAGAAAAATCAAAATTGAACAGAACATTTGATGGGTTTTTTAATCAATTGAATCCATAACTCCTCTCATATGTTATATATAATAGGACGAAGAAGAATAGACAGAAAGTGTGTAACTTTTTAAGTTTTACTAAGGACATTTCATCATATAATCTTTTTTTCGTGCCCCCTCTTTCTACTATTAGTGAGTAAAACTGACTAGAAAAAAGGGACTTTTTTTTTTTTTTTTTCTTGGAAAAAGATTTCTGATTTTTTTTTGGTGTGGGAATGTTGTTAGGGTTAGTGGTGGGGGGTCATTTTCCGGCAGAAGTGAATAGTCCAGCGGTATTTAGGTGCGTAAGAGTGAGTGCAATGGATGATGCGGAAGAGCAGTACGCATATCAGACAGCTGTTAACATAGCAGGTCACGTTTTCAAGGGAATTCTCTACGATCAAGGCGTGGAAAGCCGATATCATTCAGGGGGTGGTGGTGGTGAGACCTCCTCGGCCGGCGGAGGTGGAGTAGGTCAACAACTACTACCACCACAACCACCACACCAACAATCGCCACTTAATCTCATATCATCGGCAGCTGGCGGTTCTTCTTCCACCACTACTGCCGTCACTAGCGGTAACCCTGCTATTACAATGCTCGACCCTTCTGTTTATCCAACTCCACTCAGTGCTTTCATGGCCGGTACGCAATTCTTTCCACCACCAAGATCTTAAAAAAAAAAAAAAAACACACACACAAAAAAAAAAAAGTGTCTTATTATTTCTGATGACCTAGCTAGAAAATCAAGCTTTATTTTTTTTTTTTTAAATTTTGAAATATGTGTACGCAGCACCACCCCAAGTACGTAGTTGGATATTATTGTTGTTTTTAATTAATTAATTTGGTTTGGAATTATTTTTCCAATATGATTTTTATCTTTTCTTCGATTGATTATTATTATTAAATTAATTACTCCTTTTTCTTTAGTTGTGTTGCTGTTTTTCAAGAATTTGGTGTTTTTTTGTGCCACATGTGGATGTGTGCATATTCTGCGGTGTTTCTTCCTTTCATTCTTCATCAGTTTTTCTATTTTAGGTCTCATTTCTCCTTTTTTTATTTTTTTTCCCGACTTATATTCTGCTTTTTTCCTTTTTCTCCGTGTCCTTGCCGGATAAATTTGTGACGATTTCGCAGATTTCATGTCTGTACTCCATCCTTCTCTATTATATATATATATATATTCTTAAAAAGAGTATCAAAATAAAAGAAATTTTGCACACTACTGCTAGCTAGTCTTCTTCCCCATGCAATATGGCAAAATGGTACTATTAGATAATTTGGCAGATTATAGATGCATTATTTATTTAATAATATTTCTGCATTACTAAAGAACACAAAAATAAATTAATCAAAGCCAGTCCAGATATGATCATCTGAGAGACGTGCATGGATGTGAACCTTAGAGAGAAGGAAAAAAAAAAAAAAAAACGAGAACAAAGAGGGGTTTTGTTATGTATGTATGTATGTATGTATATGTGGTAGTATTACTTTGTAGTGAAAAAGGTTGAATGAATGGGTGATGTTTGTTGATACATGAAATGGAATGATGATATGAGTTGATTCATATAGTTAATGGTTGGGCACATCAATTAATGGTATAGATGGTTTGAAATAAGTTTTAAAAAAACGTACCCATATAGCTTGACATTCGGAAAGATTAAAGTTGCCATTCTACGACTGGATATAGATTCTAGATCTTTAAACAATGTAAAAGAAACCTAAAAATGAATATATATTTATATATATATTTATAAAAACTTTCTAAAGGATACGAAGTTTCTGTCCCCCATACCGAAGTACTCTCCGATTAGGACAATTCACTCTCTTTAACGGATTTTCTTCGCCCTTTCCAAAGTTCCCTTTTTTTTTTTTTTATAAAAAAAAAAGCTCTCTTCCCATACACAATATGTATGTATATATATATATATATATACAATACAAAGTGTTGGTAATTAAGCAGATCAGAAGACTGCAGAATGAATAGGACTCTTTGGAATTTAGCTATAACTAAATTGCTCAGTGATTGTAACTAAAAAATTTGAACTTTTTGTAAATATAGTCATTGAATTGTCATTATCTTACATGTCCACATTGCATTGATTTTGCCTGTACATGTTCTCAAACCTATGGAAGTTTTTTTATATATATAGGAAGTCATGACCTGCAAATTTACAAGACCTTCAGTCAGGATTTATCAGGTTCTGGTTTTGTTGTATTCCTTCTTGGACCACTCCACACAAATTATATCCCTTCTTCTTCTTCTTCTTCTTATTCTTATTATTATATTTGTTTAGAGTATGTAACAATTTATTAAAAAACGAATATATTATATATATATATATATATATATATATATATATATATTGCATTTTGGAGTATTTATGGCTACTAGGTAGTCTTACATGTTAGCAGAACAACAGAAGGGGTACTAATGTTTTATTTGAGAGGAAAAGAAATTGCAATAACATTCATGCATGTCTACTTCAAATTGAGAAATGTAGCAGAAATCTGGGGACCTCAAATTGTAACGATTTATAACTGTTCTTTATTTGTGCTGCCAAATTCTTGTAGCGGTCCATATTCATATTCATGTAGGAATTCAATTCATACGCTTGCTTCTGATCTGTGTGTGGTACAGTAGTAGCTATATTACACTAATTACTGTTTAACACTTTGAGTTTCAGATCAGGAGAAATTCCCACCATGCATGTTTTTTTATATAATTACTAGAGAAATGTATATATGAACATGCATGTTTTGTTTTACTGTCTTACACCATAAAAATACCTGAACCCTTTTAGGTAAAAATACTACGTACTGGTTTCCTCATCTCCAAAAATCAATCTTTTTTTTGGTTTATTAACGTTAGATTTTTGCGTGCATTATCATAATTTACTATATAAACTTAGGGCTTCGTTCATGGCATCCACGTTAACTTATTTTCCGGGTACATTTTTCTTGCTAGATTTGAAAGTGGGATTGTTGTCCACTTTTTCTTGACCCTTCTTTAAAAAAGGCTATCCTTAATTTGATGCTTGAAATAGGTATTCCAGATTCTGTACAAATCTGGGATTTCTCCATCACATTCCTTAATCCTTTGACTACATTTTTTCTTTTTCTTTCTTTTTGGTTGGTGCAAGGAACCCTAATAATACACAATGGAAACTATCTGCATATATATAACAAAACCCTCAGCTATATGATTTTTAAAGATCGATTTTTCAGTAACAGATTTAACACGTATGTTATAAACAAAAGAAAATGTGAAAGCTTATAATACTTGTTTAGCAGGGAAGAATCCAAAGGGAGTACTTTCCTAAACTTCACTGCATGATTATGATTTTAGGGTTATAGGGTAGGGGAAAATGAAGGGGGTGGGTATAGGATGAGGCCAGAGAAAAGAAGGTCGCGTGGTCTTTGACATTGTAATAGAGCTGCAAAATGGTGGTCCAACAAATTCCAATTTAAAGCAAATATTGCTACTATTGATTCTATCACTCCACTGAGATTCCTTAGTAGCATTTCAATCTCTCTTGTGTCAAGTTTTGTGGTATGTGGTGACCATTCCATGGTACATTCAAGAACATGAACTAACCTTCTTTTCTTTTTCATCTTTTTTAACTTGTACTAGCATGCCAATGGATATCATCAAAATCATAATTTGAATTCAATCCCATATTCAAAATCGTTACTTTTTTATCTTTTAATTTGATTATGTATATAAAATCTAATAATTCTTGTTTAAGATGACATTTAGGATGGTATACTGGGCCTTATCCTAAATGGGCTTGAAATTCCATGACTTCTTTAGCCCAAAATTTTCTTACTTTTTAAATTTAACTTTTGGGTTAATGTTGGGCCTCAATCTTAAAAATTCTTTGGGTCTACCCATTTTTGGGGGTCCTGACTGCAGCGATCCGAGCGAAGCCAATCCATGCCATGAGCCATCTTCTCATGGGTAGAAACTTTACAGCCGAGGAAAATAACGAGCGAAGCACGAAGGAATTTTCAAAAGCTACGCCGAGGAATTATCAATGTCGTACTTTAACTTTAATCGTACTTTAACGTTCGTTGGGTAGATCTCAGGCCTTACTTATGTATGAACACCGAATTTGAGAATAGAAAAAAAATAAAAATTTACAAAAGAAGAGAAAACAGAGATGATTCTTCGATTTTGACGGAAACTCTACATTGATCTGTGCTGTGATTTCCGTCAGTCCCTTCAATCGGAGGGATCACGGATTACTCATTCCTAGATTATCTGCATTCTGTGTATATATATATATATTATTTTTATTTGAGAGAGCATAATGCTATTCGGAGATTGTTGTCAGACGATGGATCTCCTGCGATCGGAGCCGATGCATTTGGTGCAGTTGATCATACCGGCAGAGTCCGGTCATACAACAATTTCATATCTAGGTGGTCTTGGAGTCTTTCAATTTAAAGACGTAAGCTAGAAGTCTACATAAGGATACTTTTATGAACAAATGGTTGATTAATATATTTGTTGCATACAACATTAATTCAGATTACTTCTCTTCATTTCTCGCTGTGGTCGAAGTTTTGGATACATTTAACATTCATTTCTATTTTGAAGTTGAAGAATTGTTGATTAAATTGAACTTTGAGTTGCCGCTTTTGTATTCTAATGCTGAATTAGGAAGCGCATTTGTCCTTTTTTTTTTAGCTCATTATTTGTTGATTTGAAGTTTTATACATTTGGACTTCAATTGGAACCACATTATATACATATGCGTGCGTATAATATATATGTATGTTGTTCAAATCTTTTGTTTCTTACAAAATGACTTGGAGATTTTTTTTTTTAAACAGTATATTTCTGCTTTTTTTAGTATAGTTCTAGTATTCTCCAAGTATTTGTGATCAAGAGGATTTCTTAAGAGCAATTTGTAATGAAAATTCTGTTCCAGGGGAAGAATCATTTTTTTTTTCCCTTTTTCCATTCTACTTGCTATGAGATATTGTTTAGAAATGTCCTAAGCCTCGTCATCATGCTCTTGTCCAATTTCTACTCTTAATATTTTCACTAAATTTCTAATTTCTCCAGTTTAATTCATGTTATAACTTACTTTTCTTAAATATCTTACCAGCTAAATGCTGAAAAGAGCCCTTTCCAGAGGACATATGCCACTCAGGTTCGTCATTGTCTGAGAGAATATTTCAGTTACCTCTTCCATGGCTTCATATGTGTATGCGTTGTTCCAAAATAATATTAGCATCCTCAATAATAGGAAATTCTGAACAATACATTGATTATAAATCACCTGGAGTTAGTAGATATGCCCCCTTAAAGCAAATATAAGTGCTTCTTGTGCGTGGTAATTCATAAGTTTTACCATTTACACTATGGATCTATTACTATGCGAACTTGCATTTGCTCTAGTAAATTATAGAAACACATAACCATGCAGTTAAAACGATGTGGAGAAATGGCACGAAAGCTCCGGTTTTTCAGAGACCAAATGGCAAAGGCTGGCTTTACACCTTCGTCAAGGTTTACTTCTGTTGCTGATGTCAGTTTGGATTATTTAGAGGTCAGTTTAATTTGATTCTGAAATGGGTTTTTCACCATATATGACGACGGTCTTTGTGGTGTCATTATCTGGACTGTTCCTATGTGCAGAACTTATATGTATGGATTTTCATTTCACCTGTTTCTGGATATAATGATAGGTCAAGCTTGGTGAGCTTGAAGCAGAGTTAGTTTATCTGCATTTCTTGTCAACCTACTTTAAATTTTAATATGGGAATAAGTTGTCCTGTAAATCGAATGTCCTTGATATATTTTCAGTTCATTTTTTTTGTCATGATTTGTAAGTTCATAGTTGCTCTTAAGTGGAACTAAAGGGGACTACTTTCAGGTTGACAAAAATGTATTTGTTATCTTCTATTCTGGTGAAAGAGTGAAGAGCAAAATATTGAAAATATGTGATGCATTTGGTGCCAATCGATACCCATTCACAGATGATATAGGAAAGCAATACCAGATGATTGCTGAGGTATGTCTCTTGTTGATAGAAGACTTGATTATCAAATAGTCTCCAGTTTTTTGCCTTCCTTTTAATGCTCTCATTTGACTTTTTCATAATTTCAGCATTTGAATCATGTTGGTTCTGTTTAAGGTTCTTTGAAATTTTTGTACCAGCACTTTATAGAACTAATGACTGTTATAAGTGGTTATTAACAGCATATACTCGCATTTTATTCTGAAATTTACTCTTAAAATGTCAAGGTATCTAGAAAAATTTCAGAATTGGAGACTACCATAGATGTTGGAATGCGTCACCGAGCCGCTCTATTCGATACTATTGGTTGTGAGTTTGAGCAATGGAACCTGTTGGTTAGTTTTTGTTACAGGTTTTTACCTGGTTAAATACTTCCTCTTCTGTATAGAAGGATTTCATGTTTATTCAGTCTATATCTGAAAATACGTTAATAATGAATTGCAACCCCCACTGGCCCCCACCCCCCTTTTTGTAAAGGTCAAGAAGGAGAAATCTATCTATCATGTTCTGAATATGTTCAGTCTAGATGTGACCAAAAAGTGCCTTGTCGGAGAAGGCTGGTGCCCAGTTTCTGCAACAGTTAAGGTGAAGCCTTCTATAATTATATTATTTTACATGAACATTCATATCTTTATCACTTCATTGAAAACAAAATTCACTCATGCCACTAATGAACTTACCATCTTCTGGGTAGATCCGAAGTGCACTGGAGCAAGCAAAAATGGACAGCAACTCGCAAGTTGGGGCCATTTATGATGTCCTGGAAACCAAGGAATCACCACCTACATATTTCGAAACAAACAAATTTACTTCGGCTTTCCAAGAAATTGTTGATGCATATGGGTGAGTGGGATGAAAACTAAATCTTAACATGGGTATAGGAAGGTCAAATATGAATTTTATATCATGGAGGATGTAGGGTAGTCTATTTCTGGGGTTGTAAAGATGTCTACTACAAGATCCTGAAATCATTGTGCGTTATTTTCTAGCACCTAATATAAGTGTGAGGATTTTGTGTTACCTCTCATATGGGTAATGCACATATTTGCATTTTCATCTGGCTACTTCCTTCTTCTAGCTTCTTAATTCAGCTAGTAATCACTTTTTACTACTGTTGTAGGGTGGCCAAGTATCAGGAAGCAAATCCAGGGGTTTATACAATTGTAACATTTCCCTTCCTATTTGCTGTCATGTTTGGAGATTGGGGCCATGGAATATGCTTGTTTCTTGCATCCTTGTACCTTGTATTCAGAGAGAAGCAATTGTCCAAACAGGTAACATTTTTGTATCTCTGGAAGTTGGAGTTTTCATTTTTTTTAGTTCATGTTGAAATTCTGTCAACCATCTTTCCGGTAGCGGTTGCCCCATGCCTTACTCTTCATCTTAAACAATTATTACCATTTATATTCTCCTTCATGCAATTTTTATTTTATTTTATTTACTGTGCTTATATTGTTTCTAGCTGTTCTGCCTTTTCAGGTACCTGGTTATGTCTTGCGTGTCAAATCAAAAGACTGATTGATCAGTTATCCATGGAAAAATTAATTTACAAAACTTTTACCAAAATACTGATTCCTTTTGACAATAGCTGCAGAATGAATCTTGTTAACAATAATAAGGGATGTTTATATATAAAAAAAACAATAAATAAGGGAGATTTTAGATATATCAATGCTTTTCCTTTTATGCCCTAGAAAAACTTCATGGGTTTTATGCATGCACTACACTCTCCACTAGCTAGAGCAAAAATATGCGTCTATCTAGCCTTATGCACCTAACTCCTGCTGCACTTTATTTGAAGTTGAAAATAAAACAAGTTCAGTCACTCAAGAATTTTGTCAAGAAGAAGTAACTCAGATTCACTTTGTGCTGGGGCTATATGTTCTCTACAGGGTTTTTTACTATTGTATGGTGCAGAAAGTATTTAGAATGATTTAAAAATGTACCTGTTGTAATTTTACTCATTGTTCTGGTAACTAATAATATCACCTTATTTAGTTTCTCCTCTTAAATAGTTGCTTGACTGCATTGTATTGAATTCATCAACAACAGAAGCTTGGAGATATTATGGAGATGGCTTTTGGTGGTCGCTATGTTATCGTGATGATGGCACTCTTCTCAATATACACAGGATTTATTTATAATTTTTCTCTGTTCCTTTTGAACTATTTGGACGTTCTGCTTATGGCTGCCGGGATTCTTCCTGCAGGTATTCAACCTATACTTTTTACTAAAGCAAAATTTAAGCCATTTACATAGTCCCTGAACTCATTCTACATTCCAGGGATGCTTCCACTTTAGGTTTGGTTAAGGTGCACAGCACCTACCCATTCGGGATTGATCCTAAATGGCATGGCAGCCGCAGTGAATTACCATTTCTCAATTCTTTGAAGATGAAAATGTCAATTTTACTTGGTGTGTCCCAAATGAATCTTGGAATAGTTTTAAGCTATTTCAATGCAAAATTCTTCGGAAATGACTTAAATGTCCGGTAAGCACAGTGTTTTAGCTTATTTGGTGGCGCATTCTTTTTTGATATGCTCATTCCAATACATGATACAAAGAAGTGTTTATCGATACATCTGTCCTCTTCATTGCATTGTTCAATTTGGATCTCTTGTTTTAGACAGAAGATTCCAACTTTTTTGTTGTTTGCCAGTAAATACATTATACTTCATCAATTACTCAATTCTTTATTTATTACTTATTGTGCAGGTACCAGTTTTTTCCCCAGATGATATTTTTAAACTGCTTATTTGGCTACCTTTCGCTTCTCATAATTATTAAATGGTGCACTGGATCTCAAGCTGATCTTTATCACGTAATGATATACATGTTCTTGAGTCCTACTGATGATTTGGGCGAAAATCAGCTCTTTGTTGGCCAAAAATTCATCCAGGTTTTAAATTTTCTATACAAAAGATTTCTGTTTATAATGACTACTGACAAATTCAGTTTATCTGCATTTCTTGTCAACCTACTTTAAATTTTAATATGGGAATAAGTTGTCCTGTAAATCGAATGTCCTTGATATATTTTCAGTTCATTTTTTTTGTCATGATTTGTAAGTTCATAGTTGCTCTTAAGTGGAACTAAAGGGGACTACTTTCAGGTTGACAAAAATGTATTTGTTATCTTCTATTCTGGTGAAAGAGTGAAGAGCAAAATATTGAAAATATGTGATGCATTTGGTGCCAATCGATACCCATTCACAGATGATATAGGAAAGCAATACCAGATGATTGCTGAGGTATGTCTCTTGTTGATAGAAGACTTGATTATCAAATAGTCTCCAGTTTTTTGCCTTCCTTTTAATGCTCTCATTTGACTTTTTCATAATTTCAGCATTTGAATCATGTTGGTTCTGTTTAAGGTTCTTTGAAATTTTTGTACCAGCACTTTATAGAACTAATGACTGTTATAAGTGGTTATTAACAGCATATACTCGCATTTTATTCTGAAATTTACTCTTAAAATGTCAAGGTATCTAGAAAAATTTCAGAATTGGAGACTACCATAGATGTTGGAATGCGTCACCGAGCCGCTCTATTCGATACTATTGGTTGTGAGTTTGAGCAATGGAACCTGTTGGTTAGTTTTTGTTACAGGTTTTTACCTGGTTAAATACTTCCTCTCTTCTGTATAGAAGGATTTCATGTTTATTCAGTCTATATCTGAAAATACGTTAATAATGAATTGCAACCCCCACTGGCCCCCACCCCCCTTTTTGTAAAGGTCAAGAAGGAGAAATCTATCTATCATGTTCTGAATATGTTCAGTCTAGATGTGACCAAAAAGTGCCTTGTCGGAGAAGGCTGGTGCCCAGTTTCTGCAACAGTTAAGGTGAAGCCTTCTATAATTATATTATTTTACATGAACATTCATATCTTTATCACTTCATTGAAAACAAAATTCACTCATGCCACTAATGAACTTACCATCTTCTGGGTAGATCCGAAGTGCACTGGAGCAAGCAAAAATGGACAGCAACTCGCAAGTTGGGGCCATTTATGATGTCCTGGAAACCAAGGAATCACCACCTACATATTTCGAAACAAACAAATTTACTTCGGCTTTCCAAGAAATTGTTGATGCATATGGGTGAGTGGGATGAAAACTAAATCTTAACATGGGTATAGGAAGGTCAAATATGAATTTTATATCATGGAGGATGTAGGGTAGTCTATTTCTCTGGGGTTGTAAAGATGTCTTACTACAAGATCCTGAAATCATTGTGCGTTATTTTCTAGCACCTAATATAAGTGTGAGGATTTTGTGTTACCTCTCATATGGGTAATGCACATATTTGCATTTTCATCTGGCTACTTCCTTCTTCTAGCTTCTTAATTCAGCTAGTAATCACTTTTTACTACTGTTGTAGGGTGGCCAAGTATCAGGAAGCAAATCCAGGGGTTTATACAATTGTAACATTTCCCTTCCTATTTGCTGTCATGTTTGGAGATTGGGGCCATGGAATATGCTTGTTTCTTGCATCCTTGTACCTTGTATTCAGAGAGAAGCAATTGTCCAAACAGGTAACATTTTTGTATCTCTGGAAGTTGGAGTTTTCATTTTCTTTTTAGTTCATGTTGAAATTCTGTCAACCATCTTTCCGGTAGCGGTTGCCCCATGCCTTACTCTTCATCTTAAACAATTATTACCATTTATATTCTCCTTCATGCAATTTTTATTTTATTTTATTTACTGTGCTTATATTGTTTCTAGCTGTTCTGCCTTTTCAGGTACCTGGTTATGTCTTGCGTGTCAAATCAAAAGACTGATTGATCAGTTATCCATGGAAAAATTAATTTACAAAACTTTTACCAAAATACTGATTCCTTTTGACAATAGCTGCAGAATGAATCTTGTTAACAATAAATAAGGGATGTTTATATATATAAAAAAAACAATAAATAAGGGAGATTTTAGATATATCAATGCTTTTCCTTTTATGCCCTAGAAAAACTTCATGGGTTTTATGCATGCACTACACTCTCCACTAGCTAGAGCAAAAATATGCGTCTATCTAGCCTTATGCACCTAACTCCTGCTGCACTTTATTTGAAGTTGAAAATAAAACAAGTTCAGTCACTCAAGAATTTTGTCAAGAAGAAGTAACTCAGATTCACTTTGTGCTGGGGCTATATGTTCTCTACAGGGTTTTTTACTATTGTATGGTGCAGAAAGTATTTAGAATGATTTAAAAATGTACCTGTTGTAATTTTACTCATTGTTCTGGTAACTAATAATATCACCTTATTTAGTTTCTCCTCTTAAATAGTTGCTTGACTGCATTGTATTGAATTCATCAACAACAGAAGCTTGGAGATATTATGGAGATGGCTTTTGGTGGTCGCTATGTTATCGTGATGATGGCACTCTTCTCAATATACACAGGATTTATTTATAATGAATTTTTCTCTGTTCCTTTTGAACTATTTGGACGTTCTGCTTATGGCTGCCGGGATTCTTCCTGCAGGTATTCAACCTATACTTTTTACTAAAGCAAAATTTAAGCCATTTACATAGTCCCTGAACTCATTCTACATTCCAGGGATGCTTCCACTTTAGGTTTGGTTAAGGTGCACAGCACCTACCCATTCGGGATTGATCCTAAATGGCATGGCAGCCGCAGTGAATTACCATTTCTCAATTCTTTGAAGATGAAAATGTCAATTTTACTTGGTGTGTCCCAAATGAATCTTGGAATAGTTTTAAGCTATTTCAATGCAAAATTCTTCGGAAATGACTTAAATGTCCGGTAAGCACAGTGTTTTAGCTTATTTGGTGGCGCATTCTTTTTTGATATGCTCATTCCAATACATGATACAAAGAAGTGTTTATCGATACATCTGTCCTCTTCATTGCATTGTTCAATTTGGATCTCTTGTTTTAGACAGAAGATTCCAACTTTTTTGTTGTTTGCCAGTAAATACATTATACTTCATCAATTACTCAATTCTTTATTTATTACTTATTGTGCAGGTACCAGTTTTTTCCCCAGATGATATTTTTAAACTGCTTATTTGGCTACCTTTCGCTTCTCATAATTATTAAATGGTGCACTGGATCTCAAGCTGATCTTTATCACGTAATGATATACATGTTCTTGAGTCCTACTGATGATTTGGGCGAAAATCAGCTCTTTGTTGGCCAAAAATTCATCCAGGTTTTAAATTTTCTATACAAAAGTCCTTTGGAATGATTAGATTCATTTTCTACAATTGGTTTTGGTTAACTCCAAGTCTGCTTCTTATTTTTTTGTCAGCTTCTGTTACTAATGCTAGCGCTTATAGCTGTCCCATGGATGTTGTTTCCAAAGCCACTTCTTTTAAAGAAGCGACAGGAGGAAGTATGTAAAAATTTCATTCAAAGTGGACTGAGTTTATTCCTTCTTCACCTCTTTCTCTTCTTTTTATCATTATCAGCATATCATTTTTTCTCAGAGACACAGAGGTCAATTCTATGAACCACTTCAAAGCAGAGAGGATTCATTTGAGATGGAGACACATGGAGGTTCAAATTCTCATGAGGAATTTCAGTTTAGTGAAATTTTTGTGCATCAACTAATTCATACAATAGAGTTTGTACTTGGAGCTGTATCCAACACAGCTTCATATTTACGTTTATGGGCACTCAGGTAAACATTTTGAGAAAAAGATATTCATACTACTGCACGTATTATGTATATCTGTTCCTCCTATTCATCATTGAGTACTATGTATGATTTAAATGAATGGTTGTTGCTTTTGCAGTCTGGCACATTCAGAACTTTCCAGCGTATTTTACGAAAGGGTTTTACTTCTTGCTTGGGGGTAAGAACTTTTTCTTTCCTTTTTGTTGTCTCTGTTCTTCAACAGATAAGAACAATCACCTAAATAATTGTTAACCTATTAGGTACAACAATATCGGCATCCATGCCCTTGGCGTCATTGTGTTTGTTTTTGCAACTTTGGGGGTACTACTAGTGATGGAAACACTTAGTGCATTCCTGCATGCCTTGAGGCTTCACTGGGTAGAGTTTCAGAATAAATTCTACGAGGGAGATGGTTACAAGTTTTGTCCTTTTTCATTTGCGCCAATTAGGGAGGATGATGAATGATAACTGCTACTGCACGAGTTAAAAAGCAGAATTCAAAAATAATTCTTTTATATAGATACTGAAAATGTCCATATAGGAGTGTCCTGGTAGTTGTGGGGATTGATTCTGTCCCTAAATTCATTTCCTGTTTGATGGTATACGCAATTCATCATCCCTGTAGCAATAGCATAGGAGTAACATTTTGTTTTTCAGCTTTTCCAGAAGCTAAGATGTAATAAAGCAATAATATCCCAATTCCAGACAGTAAAGATCCATCGAGAAAGATAGTAAGAATAAAACCAACCAACAAAGATCAAAACAGCAAATTATGATAGATAGAACACCAAAGGGCCACCTTTATAAATAGTTCAGGAGATCCCAGTTTACAGATACAGGTATATTACTTGTATTACTTCTACTACAGAGCAGGAACAATAGTAATCATCTTAACTTACGGTATAGAATTATTTACGTAATAATATCCCAGAACTATGGTTATAGTGAACTACTAAGATTAAGTATTAACAGCAGCCACAGTTGAGACCATGGAATCCACCCCACAGACGTTACGACCCCCTGCAGATCTTGTAGTATCCCTCCTCTCCCCAGTTTTCGCCCCAGGAGTTCTTTATGATCCAGTAAGGTTTTTCCTTGAGGCGAATAGGTGCATATCCCTCAGCACCATACCCAACTAGAAGCACTCCGTGATCCAAATGCTTTCCACAAATGTATGGGCAAGAAACACCCTTGATATATGTCTGCATCCAAGCAGCATTGATCCCAACTACAGTTGCCAAAAAAAAAAAAAAAAAGGTCAGATTCCAAACCAAAATCAAACGCAGTATTTCATTTAGTATTTATATCTGGGGGTAGCAGTAGGGGGTACCTGCAAGAGGACCATGCTTCACCAAGTTTGCAGCAATTTGATCTTCATCAAGGGAAACAACACTGAAGTTGGCTACCTTAGCAACAACTTTGCTGTTATCAAATGAGCATTTTCCATCAGTACCCGTGTAAGGATAAGTCTGCTCGCTTACAACACCACCAGCTTTAAGTATGTATTCGAAGGCATTGTTCATCAGTCCACCATTACATCCAGAATCACAAGACCCGCGTTCTTCTGGGTCACACTGCAGAGCAGGAAAGCTTAATTCATTAGAACAAAGAATACTAACTGATTGAAATCTATTTGGTTAAGTAACAGATAATCAGGACAAAACATGGACATCAGCAATTGGGAAACTCCGCAATCCAATGCTAGAGAAGCATAATCACATTCCAAACAAAAAAAAAAAACAAAAAAACAAGAAACATGTGAGCATGTGAGCATGTAAAAGAATGAAATACTCGTTCTTTTTCCTGGATGTTAGCGAAGAGAAATTCATATACCTCGTGATCACAATCGACGAGCTGCTGTTCACTGAGGCTCACTAACTCACCAGTTGCCAAATAGTGTGCACCTTCTAGAGCTCCTGTCGCACTAAATGACCAACATGATCCACATGAACCCTATCGCACAATCCATGCTCAATTAATTTTCAGATATTGAAAAGATTGAAAATTTGATAGTTTCATTCAACCTCATCTAAGAGAAAGTAAAACAGAGGGGAAAAAAAAAATCAAATCAAATCAAGACCTGATCTTTTACGCCAGTAACAGCGCCATGGTCACGCCAGTCATAATCAGTGGGGAGATCCTTAGTCGGGAGAACAGGAGCCTTGTTTGCATCGGCAGGCAACCAGAGACGTCGCTTCTGTTTGTGAAGACCGAGGTAGGTCCGGCGGAACTCAGAAGGAGTAAGGTCAGAAAATTTAGTCACGCCATGTACAGCAGAAGGATCAAGGATCTGATTCCTCTTAGCACGGCGGAGATTAGCCTTAAACACCGATAATCTATAATCGTGCTCTTCCATTGAGGCATAGCTCTTACCAAACTTAGCTTTAAATAATGAGAAGTGATGCTCTGCATTCAAAAGCGGATCCTCATCCTTTCCCGATACAACTTGCCTGATCAAAGGATCTTCATTTATAACCTTAGATGATTCTTCATCAATTGAAGCAATTGCAAACGATAAGAAGGTCAAAGATGCTACAAGAGATAAGAAGAACAGAGAGAAACGAGCCATTGGAGAAGAAAGTTAACTGAAGATATTATTTTTCCCCACCCTGATAATTGGTATGAGAAATCTGATTCTTATATTATTATTATGATCCGGCGACTTGGAGGATAGAGAGTAGGTGGGAATTGAACGATTAAAAAAATGACACGTAATGACTCGTGATATGTCTGTTAGTCCGTTCCTTTATTTTGGGTCTTAGTGGGGAAAGGAAATTGAAAATAAGACGTTCGGATTTTAAAAGTTTAAATAAATCAAAATAATATTGACGTCGTCATTTCGGACTTACAAGCAATATCCAACAGGGACTTTTTTGTTTTTATTGACCAATTATTATTTGAATTATACCCTGAGATTTTATTTTGTTTTAAATAATATTTCTTTTTTTTAATAATTTTTTTATGTTACTATTTTCTATTCTGATTAGGATTTAATATCTCCCAATTTGATTGTGACTAAAACCCTTATCTTTTTTTTAGTCAACTAAGGAGATATTAAATTTATTTTTTTTTATATAAGTAGGAGATATTAGATTTATCTATATATAAATCTATCTAGTATTATTTCAAAAAATATATATATATAAATCCAGAATGAGGATTTTGTTCATCATTCGTTTGGGTTGCCTTGAAAGCCCACTAACGCTAGCCTGTTTCAACTGATCCAATCTAGTCAAATCTGTTCTGGTTTAGTCATCGCGGCGTCTTTTTTATTTTCCAATTTATTAGCTCCCCATCGTCAGAATAGGGAGAAGAAAGCAATAGAAATCGAAAGGAAAAGAATCGAAAAACATATTTTCAGGAGAATCTCAATTTAAGCGAAGCTCGAAAACTAAGAACCGAGAAGTAATAGTAAAAGTTTAAAGGGAAGACGAAGATGGAAGAAGACGGTAACGGCGGTAACAGCACCACCAACGTAGATACCGCGAAGGCGGATAGATCGGTGTGGTTAATGAAGTGTCCGTTAGTGGTTTCCAAGTCTTGGCAGTCTCGCGCTGCTTCTTCTACCTCCGCATCGGATTCTCATCCGGTAGCTAAAGTTGTCGTTTCTCTTGATCCTCTTCGTTCAGAAGATTCTTCCTCTCTTCAAGTAATGACTTACTTAAACTTACTTCGTTTTGTGTTATTGTTGTTGCTTATTTTTATTATTTTTGTCTTTTAATTGTGTTGTGGAGATTGTGGCGATTGCTTCGGCGTCCTGGGGTTGTATCAGTTGAATTAACGTAATTACATGTAAAACAAGTAATTATGATTTCGTTAAATTAAAATAATTATACTCAACTTGTACAAAAGTAATATTTGTAATAAGTAATGCAAATCAATAACTTGCATATGTAGCAACTAGTCGTCAGTACACAGTTTATGTTCGGTTCTATTACATTCATAGGGCAGAGATTTCTAATCGGATTTTCGTTTTCATTAAGAAGATAGAATCAGGAATCCACATAACATATGTAGTAGCACACTTTCCTTTCTTCTTATGCTCAATGGTGTAGATTTTATTTATTTATTTACTTTATTTTATATTGAATTGCGCACAAATATGGGACAACCAGATATGTAGTAATATTTTCCTTTTATGTTGTTCTTTGTGGTGTCAATTTGTTATGGTTTGCCAAAAAAAAAAGTGGATAATTGACATGTACCTAGTTTGCAAAGGTTTATGAGTAAATTTAACTTTTCTCTTGGACTATTTGTTTATGTTCATCAGTTTACAATGGAGATGGCTGGCAATGACAGTGGGAATATGCCAAAAGTTACTCTCTGAATATGTTTAAAGACTTTGTTCCTATGGGTGTTTTCTCGGAGACAAACCAAGGTGAGAGTTATTGCAACAGTATATGAATTCTTCACTTCATATGTTACGAAACAATTTATTATCTGCTTTCTATTTTCTTATAGGGTATGTGTAACTATCTAGAGAGAAAATAAAAATATGATCTTTGTGCACCAGAGCTTGCACTTTTGAAAGTATCTAGGAAAATGTTTTTATAATACTCATTGCTGTTTTTCCAGGGAAATTGGGCATGGAAGGGAAAGTTGAGCATAAATTTGATATGACGCCCCATAAAACCAACATGGAAGAATATGGAAAAATGTGCCGTGAAAGGACAAATAGGTCTATGATTAAGAATAGACAGATACAAGTACGTATCTGTATCTCTTTGTATGATTGTATTGATTAATTTGACAATTAGCATCTGAGCTGTCTATAATGATCATATAGGTAATCGACAATGATCGTGGAGTGCACATGAGGCCTATGCCTGGAATGGTAGGCTTAATTGTATCTAATACTAAGGTATGTATTCTGCTTCAGTATAATCTGGGGACTTATCTTTTGGAAGTTTTGTTGCTTTAGTATACTAGGTGTAGCCCCTCTATGGAGAAGGGGAATGTACGTACAGCTGTTTCTGGTTAACATAGAGGACTTACTTATCCTTCTGTTTAATGGTTTCTTGGATGCATGATCATATGTAACTGCATTATAGCAGAGATGTGAGGTAGGAATGGTAAGGTACAATTAATTGGCTCTGCTGTAAGGAAATGTCTAATCTAGAGGAATTTTGTTTCATTTTGATGCTTAAACATTTTTTTCCCCTATAATGGCATCTTTATGGGGCTTGATAACATTTCATGTACATAAGCATTTTTCTTTGTGTTTCTGAGTTGTTGAGTGAGTTTCCTTATCTCTGATTTTTTTTCCATTGGAGAATTTGTATATTTTCCATTGGTTCCTTTGGAAAGTCCACAAAAGGTTATTTAGCTGGAAACTTATTTCAATTGGATTGTTCTATTGCAGGATAAGAGGAAAGCACCTCCAGTAAAGGGATCAGATGTTAAAAGAACTAGAAGAGACCGTGGGGAACTGGAGGATATCATGTTCAAGCTTTTTGAAAGACAACCTAATTGGGCCTTAAAGCAGCTAGTACAAGAAACTGATCAACCTGCGGTATACTCTTTTCTTATTTTTTTGAATACTTTTTTGAGTTAGCATTTGGGGTGAATAGAAGTGGAAGAGACAGTGGCTTTATATTTACACACACATTCAAATTTACTTTGCTTTTATTATCTTTATCTTTTTGCTCGAGATAGGTGTCTTAGGATATTCTAAAATAATTATTTTTTTGTTGCTCTATTTTTCAGCAATTTTTGAAAGAGATATTGAATGAGCTCTGCGTTTATAATAAAAGAGGTTCGAACCAGGGAACATATGAGCTGAAGCCTGAATACAGAAAATCTGTTGAGGACACAGGTGCTGAATAAATGTCTCTCCCCTGACTATACGTACATTAGATTCTGAAAGCTAGACTAAAATGGCTACTGGGAATGAGAGACTTCTCTTTGGTCTTGTTTTGTAAAGGTTACATGAGACCATGTTAAAGTATCGAATTCCATCTTATGGATGGGATAGATGTCTGTAAAGGAGCTTATAGTAGGTCTGAACTATGGAAATTTGTTAATGATGGGCTCTTTATAATGCAAGTAATGTTTAATTTTCAATTAGATCTGAATCTTGTTTACTTGAGAGGTTTTGCATTTGCTTTTGAACTTATGATCTTGAATAACATGCACAATCACTACTACTTGAGAGGCCTAGATTATAAAAAGGTACGAAGCATTAAATGTACATTTCTTTGTCATATAAGGAATATTGTGAAATGCTCTACTAAACAAAGCTTAATTGATTATATTGTTGGTATGGGTTATGTATCTCACACAAAACCTATCAGTCCACCATGTTACTTGCTAATTTTACCAAATTTGGGAATTTTCTTCAAATTGTTCTACTAAAATAGTGGAGTTCCTTGCAGTATGAGTCCTTAAAATAGTGGAGTTTCTAGGTGATGGTACCATCTGGTTCCATCACCTAGAAAGAGGTGAATGAAAAACCCGATATCTTCTTTGTTTTGGGTTGGCTGGGGAATGTGGGGGATAGTAAATCTGGATTTCCATAATTATACCCATAACAGCCTTTAGTTCTAGAAAAATCTTTTAGGTCTCCCCAGATAAATCTATAATGGCCTCTAAATGCTAGGGAAACCTGTTTGGGCATCACTAGTCCAATAGCAGATGCTGATGAAGTTCATTTTGTGGAGTTGATACTTCAGCAAATTCATGAAGACCTCAGTCCTCTATTCCTTGCAAGTAGAGAGAAATCTTGTTGCTTTATGTCCATGCTAGGTTCTAGATAATATGAGGGATTATGCAAATCTTTTTTTTGGCTTGGATCATGTCCATTCATTTCATGCTGCAACTTATGATAAATTTATGGCCCTTGCACACATAACAAACTATATTCATAATTAGTTGTCCTCTATTCATTTATTCTGGGAGAGACATTATAGGGCTTAATATAATGTTTGTATGAATAGGGCAGTTCATCATTTTAATTAATTAGGTTTTACAATAAATTTTCCCCTGAATTTTGTTAGTTAGCAAGGGTGGTTTTCTTACTGATTATGTAAATTTTCCCCTTAATTAATTAGGCTGTATTTAGTTGTTAATTTTAGTTTAAACTTTTAGTTTATTATTATTATTTTAATTTAAGTTTCTTTTCTTGCCATATGATTTTATAATTAAATCTGCTAGCAAGCATTTAGTCTGAAGCACTTTCCTGTAGAGCCTGAGATGACCTTTCTTTTATATATGCTGGAACTGGTAGGAGGATCTTTCAGTTCACTCTGGTCTGCATTTTTAAATTCATTCACATAGTTCCCAAAGCAGAAGCTAAATTTTTGTGTTATCTTCTTCTTCTACTTGCTCTTTTTTTGCTCCTCACAGGGGCTCTTTAAAGATACCTTCTGCTTGATTATTGTTTGCATTATCGTGAACCTACTGTGTACCATAATGTCGTGCGTTGGACCATAATTATCAATTTGGGTTTTGTGTTTCATGCACCTAAACAAACAAATCAATTGCTGATGTTGAACATCGTATAGAGAGCACGCCTCATCTGGTGAAACTTGCATACTAGTTAGTGCTTGGTCTGGACTCCTCTTGATATCAAGAAGCCAAAATAGTATCATCCACTGATTAAGAGTGTCTGACTCATTCAAGTCACAATGAGGCACTTGACAATGACCAACTAGGAATCTTATTTGTCGCCTTTGAGAGGTCTTTATAAGAGATACTTCTAACATCTTCTCAATTATGGAATAAGTTGCATCAAATTAAACTCTATTTAGAATGTGGTTGGGACCCTTTTCTCAATGGTGCGTCTTAAAGGGGCTGTTAATGGAGACTTTTATCACTCCTATGAACATGTATGTCAAAAGAGGGTAACCAATCAATGAAGAGAGAGTCACGGTGTCAATGTTATATTATGAAATAGAAGTGGTCCTACAATGGGGGCGTGTGTCTAAAAATATTCCAGGCTCTAGCTTTCTATTCAATTAGGATTTGGTGATTCCTGTGAGAAGGTGATATTTTCTGTTTTTATATTCTTATTGTTTTATTTATTTACTGGGAGCATATGCAAAATCTGCCTTGGCATGTGTGTTTGCAGTTTAACTAATAGTTATTTTTGTGAAGTTCTTTGAAGCTTACTTATTGTTGCATTTAAGGAAAGGCAATTCATGTAATACTTTTCATGTTGGCAAAAAATACAATGAATAGGATTGCTTGTTTTCTTTTGTATCTTATTGGGTTATTTTTCCTTTTATGTGATTTGGGTTTGTTTGTCATGCTTCTCTGCATGAGACTGTTATTATGGTTTGTAATTTATATAGTAAACAAATAGTATAACTATTCTCGTGCATGTTGAAGAATGTAAATGGGAAATAGATCAGGAACCAAGTCCAGAAAGTGACATGGTCAAATTGATGATAAATCCTGCTGTGATTGTGAAGGCTATTTCTTCACCTCCAGGGGATAATCAATGCGCATTTTTTTATGGTGATTATCCACTACCAGTGTCATTTTTCATGATTATGAATGCGTCGTATTGATTGCATGAACTTGTCAGAGTCTGTTCACTATTTGATGCCATGATTGAGATCTTTGGAACTATTCTAGCTTATTATCTGTGGTTTTTGGGCTGGTTTCTCTATAATTTCATGTACAGTGTAGTGGGTGGAATCACTTTATGTGCCAAAGAGCCAAACAAAAACAAATGAAGAACCGTGAGCGCTTTTTTCACTAGCAGGTAGTAACTGGGATGGTGCCAAACTGAGTCATGCCAGGAATAACTTGCCAAAGCAAAGCTGGATGGATAACTGTAGCTTCTTTAGTATCATGCCAATATTTTACCCATTTTATTAAATTTGAAGGAGATAAGGCAGAGTTGACAGCACTGAAGTCCCGGGAAGTAATAACCAATTCTGCAATCCTGGGCAGGTGTAAGAATATTCTAATCATCTTAATTTAATTATGTCTTGACAATTATCATTTCTCCATGGTAGCCGATTAGATTTCTTCTAGTTATGCTTCCCATTATACTTTATCAGGGTCATATTCCATGACTGTTTTTGGGGTAGTAGGAAAAGGGGGCTTTAATTTCCTAAATAGAGTAAATAATGGTATTGAACTTGGGACCTTCCATTTTAAAGTTATATGAGTTAATTGAGTTGCAATTTTCTTGCACTGAGTGTGAGACTGAACATGAAATCTGATCTTAAACCTTTACACGAGCTTAATTGTTTCCATGCAATCCAACCATGAAGAGGTGCATGAGTAGGAGAACACTAACTACAGACAGAGGTAGACCAGAGAATGGAGAGTCAAAATTGATATGAAAAGCATGTCCTGTGATTCTGAAATCTTATTATTCTGGAGAGGAAGGAATTGTCCACAGTGGGAATCTCCCGGGAAGATGAAGGTGACTGATCATCCAGGACTGCAAACAACTATGATGGGAATGGCATCTGTCTCTTCAGAGTGTATGTAGTTTAGAGAGATAAAATGGGAAACATGAAATTGCTCGTGTCTTCATGGTGAGCAGCACGCTGTTGTTTGTCAGTTTGGGATTGTTGGTTGAAGTTTCTGGTTTTGGTTATTTGAAATGAAAAATTGAATTGGTAAGGTCAATATTTCAATCATTCTCCATAGGAGAAGGATTACTACGCGTGATAGACTTTTAGCAGGTGGGAGTGTTCATTGATAGCCAATGGATTCCGACATGATCAAACAATCACAAAGTGTATATTTTTCCTCTACCCACTCTAGACATTTTCTTTCTGTTTTCAATTATTTTTATTTATTTTATGTATCCATCATTTAAGAAGAAAAAAGTGAAAAACTTTAAAGTATTCTTGTATTTGCCATTTGAGTTCTGAGTCACTGCAAAATGATGGCCTTTCATGTGAATTCACATGATATCCATACTGAATGTGCATGCAAACACATGTACATTATATATATACATATCCTAATATTAGATATGAATTTTATCATATGCAAAGCCTATTACCCTTTTTTTTAAACAAAAAAAAAAAAAAAGTTGTTTCAGTTTTTCTGGACAAGTTGATGGGGAAAGTGAGAAAAAAAAAAGAAAAAGTATAAATTGGTTTGTGGGAGAGTAATCCTTTAGGATCCATTGGATTTGGAATATCCGTTTCCCTTTTCTTTTCAAAGCGTATAAATTGGAACTTTTTTTTTTTCCTCCAACATAGAAAAGAGAAATTTTTAACAAGAAAAGGGTATTGTTTTTGTTCGTACCAATCTCTCCAATATTCTTTTTCTTTTTCCATGTGATGATAGTGTTACCATAGTACTACATCTTTCCCTTTTTCTCTTTTCTTCTATAATTATTCATATTTTAATAGACTTTAAATCTTCTTTATTTAATAATAATTCAGTATTGATAAAAATATATAAAAGAAAAGAAAAGAAAAGAGTCTGAATTGCAACCCCGTCATGGTGTTGGGTCCAAATCCAATGGAGTGAATTTTTATGAGTCCCCGGAGGCTTAGTCCCGCTCAAGATTCTCCCGTGCCAACTAAATCTATATTTTTTAGCTGTCATCCAACCAACAATTTTAAATAAAAAATGAACTTTGTTCGTGCCATTTAGCAATCAAAATTCCAACCTGTCTTTGCCCATTTTTTTTCATATATTACACTAAATATTTACTTCGAAACAAGACAAGTCTCAAGGTCAAGAACCCTTTTATATATATATTTCTTTTTAAAAAAAAAAAAAAAAATACTAGGGTAGTCTTTATTGAGAAGATGAATGTCAGAAAGAAGTCACTTTAGAAGATCAAAGGGGTGTTTCTCTCTCTAGTCATTACATATTCTCGTAATGGACAGAATTCACTTTTAATTTGTATATTTAAAATTTTCCAAGTTTTAGAATGGAATGATGGTGGTCTGAATTGAGGGGGGACACAATGTCTGTTAAAGCTCATGCAGTAATATTAGAATTATTTAGTACCTCTCCCCCCAACACCCGCAAGTGATTATAAAAATTATTTATATATAAATCCTTTCATTAATTAAGATTTAAGATCAGTGGAAACACTTCATTAGGTTTCTTAATTAAATTCAAGAATTAATTCTTAAAAGTTCCCAAAAGAAATCTAATTTTATCATTCTTGTTCTTCTTCATTATTACATTTCTCATGTCCAAACAAATTTGTTTGGTCGAATGATCTTTTTCTTTTTTACCCAAATATATATATATATATATATATATATATATATATATATTAAGGAAAACCATATCTCTTCACGAGCACTGTTTGGTGAATATACATACATATATGTTATTTATAATAATTTATCTTTATTTTTCTTGTTTTGTGTGGCCTTTGAAAATGAAATGAAAACTGCTAATAGTTAATTATATATATATATATATATATATAGGGAGAAGATGATAGTTAGTTAGGGCTATGGACCTTAATTAATCATGTTGGTAAGGCAGACAAAAACTTGTGGGTACTTGTACGGTCAAAGGGAAATTAAATCATGGAGTTTTTTTTTTTTTGACTAGATTAATTATACATTATATATATATATATCACGATTCAATATATATAATATAGGTCATGAAATATCGGGGCCGATAGGGTTTATTGAATTGCAGGTGGTGGGGTTTGGAAGAAACGCATGGCAGTCAAGGAGTACCCACCTTTCACCCCTCGTGCGTGCTAGTGCTATATTATCACATTGATGGCGGCTCACCACCATGCACCGCCACCGCCTCCTCCGTTTCTGATCAATTATGTTCATCATTAGCAGGCAGGCATGCATTTGATAAAGAACGTCCATTTATTAAGTTGAGAAATAAAGAATCATCATCATCATCATATATATATATATATGGACAAATTACTTATCAATATTTTTTCTAATATATATTTCTTCCCCAAAAATATACATACAAACTAATATAATTAGTCTTGCTTCCTATGTAAAAAAAAAGATACATATAAAATAGTAAAGATGATTGTTAACTTAATTGTAATATACTAAACCATATTACGTAATAATAATTCGTTAAAAAGAAACAAGAGAAATCGTTCACATCCCTCCAAAATAGAACCAGTTAAGAAGGGTTCATCTCTTTCTCTCTCCTCCTTTTTTTTTCTTTTTCTTTCTTTCTATCTCTCTCTCACTAGCTAGTGTGATGGGGGGTTGTCTTGTCATGCAAGAGAGAGAGAGAGAGAGAGATTAGAATGTGGGAGACAACCAAAAACATATCGAAGGATACCAACAGTTGACATATCGTCTTTTGAGACCCTTTCCCCATTGGTGGTGGGTCATAAGCTCATCCTTCTTCTTTCTTTTGTTTTGATCAAAGAAAAAAAATAATAATAATAAATCTTTTCCTTTACCCTTTTTCCTACTATATTTATATCTTCCATCTTCCTCCTTCTCCATCATCTCTCCCATTCCCATTCCTTTTCTTTCGGTACATCTAAGTAATTCATATCCCATTCCTTTTCTTTCGGTACATCTAAGTAATTCATATGGCGGATACATCTAGTAATTCAATAATGGGCGCCGCCAAAAGGATGTGTTCCATACCGGAGAAATTTCAGCTTCATTTGGCCATGTTAGCCTTACAATTTGGATATGCAGGTTTCCATGTCGTTTCTAGGGCTGCTCTTAATATGGGAATTAGCAAGATTGTTTTCCCTGTTTATAGAAACATCCTCGCTTTGCTTCTTCTCTTGCCCTTTGCTTATTTCCTCGAGAAGTACGTCCTCTTTTTTTTAGGGTTTGCATGGTTTATAACATTTACGTATATACTATTATATCCCTTAATTCATTGGTTCAATTAATTATCTGCAGGAAAGAACGCCCACCTCTAACTTGGTCCTTCGTGCTTCAGTTCTTCCTCCTTGCAATCGTTGGGTACGTGATCACATTTTCTTATATATAAATAAATAATTCAAAATATATTTTTAATATAATCAACACTTGAATTACACTATATTTACAGAATTACAGCAAACCAGGGATTTTACTTGCTGGGATTGGAAAATACGTCACCAACTTTTGCCTCGGCAATTCAAAATTCAGTTCCAGCCATCACTTTCCTCATGGCTGCGTTACTCAGGCATGCATGCATTTTCTCTTCTATTTCATAATTAATGATATTATGCAAAGCCCGGCCCGGTTTAGTTATTTTTACCAAACTGATGATCATATCTTCAATTTTTCAGGATCGAACAAGTGAGGATAAACAGAAAAGATGGAATAGCAAAAGTGATAGGAACACTGCTCTGTGTTGCCGGAGCTTCCGTTATCACTTTATACAACGGTCCAATTATATACAGTCCGTCTTCACATCTACAGAAGATGGAAATTTCCCGCCCGGCAGTGTTTGCTAACTTGGGCGATGCTAAAGGAAAAAGCTGGACTTTGGGGTGCATTTATTTGATCGGCCACTGTTTGTCATGGTCCGGCTGGCTCGTGTTTCAAAAACCCATTCTCAAGAATTACCCAGCTAGGCTTTCTTTCACTTCCTATCAGTGTTTCTTTGGTGTCATACAGTTTCTCATCATAGCCCTCTTTATGGAACGTGATTCCAAAGCCTGGTTGATTCGTTCCGGTGGTGAGCTTTTCAGTGTTTTCTATGCGGTAAGTCTATTTTATTTTAATTATTTCTTATTTCCAGAGTTAAAATAAAGCTAAATCTAAATTAGATCCAAATAACGACAGATGGTTAACTAAAAAAAATTATACTAAAATATGTATATATACTATCATAAGATTAGACTCACAGTTTTAGCATTAAACCCTAACAGTTTTGCGTGAAATTTTTATATGTTAATTAATTTTTTGTATTATCTTTAAATTTTTTAATTGTGAGATTTGAATTAATGTTTGTTACTTGATGTTGAATGAGAATGATGAGTGTGTGAAAAGTCAAGATTCTCCCCCAGCTGGGGTACAATAATTAATTTTCATGTCATGTGTGATAGTTGCATGAGAATTGATGTGGTTGGTTAGTTAAAAAGATGAGGTTTTGAGAATGGAAGAAAATGAAATGACAGCAGTATATATATATATATATATATATATATATATATATATATATATATATATATATATGTATGTAATGAATGTTGTTGTTGTGCATGGTGTAGGGAGTGGTAGCATCAGGGATTGCATTCGCTGTACAGATTTGGTGCATTGACAGAGGTGGCCCCGTTTTCGTGGCCGTCTATCAGCCCGTTCAGACCCTCGTTGTCGCCATTATGGCCTCCATTGCTTTGGGAGAGGAATTCTACTTGGGAGGGTACGTCTATATATTTAATCACTTTTTCTCTCTTTCTTTCTTTCTCTCTCACACACTACACACCATCCAAAAGCTTTTCAATTATGAATTTTTAGACCCCTCCACTAGCACGTCCCTAGATACCATGGCTAGTTAGGTTATAAATTGGGTACGTAAAAGTAACAATAACAATATATATATATATATATATATGTATGCAGGGTGATTGGAGCAGTATTGATCATAGCAGGATTGTATTTGGTACTATGGGGAAAGAACCAAGAACAAAAGTTCGCCATGCTGATCCAAGCTCCATCTGCGCCAGCTGACCATGGCAGCAGCCGAGTTAGCACTACCCACGTCATCAAGTCTTCTCTTGCTCAGCCCCTTCTCCCTCCGTCCACGGAAACCGTTTGACCAGCAAAAAATTTAAAAAAAGATAACCCACCAAACTTTTTTAACCAGGAGTGTTTGCTGGAGAAAAAAAAAAAACTATGCTCTATATATATATATATATATATATATATATATATTAAAAAGGCTTGCAGTGTGTATGGCTTTTCTTTTTTATTTTCCTTAGGTATAGTAGTATTTTATTTTTATTGAGAGCTTTTTCCACTTATTGGGGGACGAGGAAAGTTGCTTCAAAAGAAGAGAGAAAAGATGGAGGATATCATGAAAAAAAAACCCTAAAAAGAAAGAAGAAAGATGGAGGAATTAAAGTGATGATTATATCATCTTTGATGTTCGGAAGGTGGTGGGAATTAATACTATATGTTTCTTTTCTTTTCTTTTTTTTTTCTTTAATATTAATTTAAAATTTTGTGGTTTGATTATGAGAAGAAAAAAAATATATTACCCAAATCATGATCCTTATATATTTTATTATTTTACTGTAATACTTTAATTTTACTATTACTAAGGTTAAAATTAAAGATCATCCGACAGTACTTAATTAAAATTATGATACTAAGGTCCCACGAAATTGCAGCGTTCTGAATCTAAGTGGTTGTTGTGTTATATATAGCTAAAGATTTGGTTAGAAAAACTCGTCCCGCTAAATTGGTTTCTTGTGGTTGGCTTCGACCCAACTTCCTATATATATATATATATATATATATATGTAGATTATTTAATTATGTAAATTAATGTTTGGTCAGTCCATCGAGAGAGTTCTTTAAGATTATGTTGTATATATAATATATATATTGTAGGTGTAATGATTGAAGAGATTGTAATAATTATTATTATACTTAATTAATTAGGTAGGAGAAAAAGGAAGAGAGAAACAACTTTAAATCACTTCCAAAATAGGCAGACAAGTTGATGTTGTAGATTATAATATAGATTAGATCTTTCTTAGTGTATCTAATGATGGATGATTATTTCTTTATAGCAGTCTTCAAGTTCATAGTTTCTCTCTCTCTCTCCCTATTTGTTGTATGATATATATATATATATATATATATATATATATATATATATATATTATTAGGGAGCTTGAACCAAACTTCTTCAAAATCAAGTAATGAATGGTGCATGTGTGTGAATATAACAAGCATATATATTTTTAAGTTAATGTTGTTTATATTAGTTATGAGCACTTTCTTGATTCGGCTTATATATATTTTTTCCTTCGAGTAATGTTTTTTTTTTCTGGGCTAATTGTTTAATTTTCATATTTGTTTGACCCTATTTATTTTTTTAATTTTTGTTAGGCTTTATTCTTTTGTAATTTCAGCCGATTTATTTTTATTGGGCTATTATTATATTATTTTAGGCTCTATTCTTTTAGTTTATGATCCGATTTAAATTTTACTGGACTAATATTTTATTTTTGTATGGACTTTATATATTTACTTTTAGGGCCATTTAATTTTCATTGGGTTATTGTGTGAATTTTGTTTGGGGCTTAATTCTAGAATTTAACTAATAGGTCGATTTAATTATTATTGGGCTAATGTTTTAATTATTTTAATTTAACTAATAGGTCGATTTATTTTAATTATTGGGCTAATTTAATTATTATGTTTTGGGCCAAACGCTAATAAAACATTAGCTCAATAAAAAATCAGTTTAAAACATAAAAAATAAAACCCAAACAAAATTTAAAAATTAGCCCAAAATATAAAAAAAATTTAACCAAACAAATATAAAATATTAGGCCAATAAAAAATAAATCCGTCCAAAACATAAAAATAAAGCCCAAACAACGATAAAAAAATTAGCCCAAACAATATTTATCCAACACATATGCTTGCAAGACTACTTTTTTTTAAAATGAATACCTCTCGGTTCATTTGTTTAGAAAAAAAAAAAAAACCTTTTTTCTCGAGTTGAATCTTTTATCTGGGCTATTTTTCTATGTGGGTTTTTTATGTTTGGGCTAATCCATATAAGATTTATTACAACCACTTCGTTATCCTACTTAATCTAAAATTAGATATTTAAGCTGTTGACAGATAGACACGTAAGTCCAAATTCTATCCCAACTGTGAGGAGGTGAAACAACAAGTAGGATACAACACCTACAAGGATCAACTCAAAAAACAACCAACCAACCACACTTTACCCAATTTACCACCAAATTAATATGTCAATATAAGCACCAATAAGACAGCAATAATACACCAATCAATATACCACAACCAAATGCCAAAACAACAATGCAAACAACACATAATTTATACGTGGAAAACCCCTTCGATGTGAAGGATAAAAACCACGGGACTTATAGGAGTCCAACCTTTCTTCTCTTATTATGAAAGTTGAGGGTAAAAACACCCAAACAAGTTTACAAAGATGTTATAGCCCACCAACAATAACATACATAAGATCCAACAACAATAGAAAAGGAAGAATAGAAGATATCACCACAAAAAATGCAAGCTGTACCAGTTGCGATAACAGTAAATCCACAGCTCCGATTGACACCAAAATTGTACAGATTGAAGCCCTATGTGTTGGGAACAATCTCTGAAAATTTCAGCTCAATCCAACGGTCGGATCTCCGGAGATGATCAGAATTCCGGCGAGTGTCTTGAAGAAGCTCAAAAAACTCTCCCTCTCTTTTTTCCTCTTTTGCTCTCGGGAATTCACTCCCTCTCAGCCACTCTATTTTTCTTTTTGGTCTTTTGGTCAATAATAATGAACCCCAAAAAAATTGTTTTTTTTAGTGCCCACATGGGCTGGACCCATAACAATCTCCCCCTCCAGCCCAATTCGGAGAAGATCATACGCCAACCACGTCAAGCAGACATACCTGCAAGCTTGGAACAAAACTCAAGCTTGCCTCCGGGAACCACCTTTGTCAGCATATCAGCGCCATTCTTGTTTGTGTGAACCTTCTTCAACTTCATTAGTTGCTTTTCAATGATATCACGCAACCAATGATACCTCACATCAATGCTTTGTGCGAGCATGGTACATGGTGTTTTTGCTCAAGTCTATAGCACTTTGACTATCGCAAACACACATACTCATTTTGCTTCAAACCCAACTCTTGAAGGAAACGCTTCAACCAAATCATCTCTTTGCATGCTTCCACTGCTGCTATATACTCTGCCTCAGTTGTTGACAAAGCTACACACTTTTGTAGCTTGGATTGCCATGAAATAGCTCCCCCTGCAAATGTAAACAAGTAACCTGAGGTAGACTTTCTGTTAACAAGATCTCCAGCCATGTCAGCATCTGTAAATCCCTCAAGAATAGGCTCACTGCCTCCAAAACACAAACTCAGCTTTGAGGTGCCCCGCAAAAATCTCAAGATCCACTTTACAGCTTCCTAGTGAACCTTGCCTGGATTAGCCAAGAATCTGCTAACCAATCCAACAGCATGTGCTATATCCGGCCTTGTACACACCATAGCGTACATCAACGAACCAACAACAGAAGAGTAAGGAATATGAGACATGCTTTCTTTCTCTTTCTCAGAAGTAGGACAACAACGCTTGCTCAATTTGAAATGACTGGCAAGTGGTGTTATTGACTGGCTTGGCATTCTTCATATTGAACCTTTCAAGCACTCGTTCAATATACTTCTCTTGTGATAGCCAAAGCTTACCAGCTTTCTATCACGAATAATTTCCATGCCAAGAATTTGCTTCGCAGGACCCAAATCTTTCATTCAAAGGACTTTGACATATCCACTTTCAACCTGCGAATCATCTCACATCGTGTCCCACTATCAACATATCATCAACATACAAACAAAGATAATGAAGTTATCATCAGAGAATTTTCTAAAATACACACAAGGATCTGCAGTAGTATGCATGTACCCATTACCACTCATGAAGGAATCAAACTTACGGTACCATTGCCTTGGTGCTTGCTTGAGCCCATAAAGACTCTTTTTCAACTTGCAAACAAAATTCTCTTTTCCTCTGACTTCAATCCTTCCGGCTGCTCCATATAAATCTCATCATCCAAATCACCATGTAAAAATGCAGTTTTTACATCCAGTTGTTTAAGCTCAAGATCCAAACAAGTCGCTAGTCCCAAAATCATGCGAATGGAAGTCATCTTCACCACTGGTGCAAAAATTTCATCGTAGTCGATGCCTTTCTTCTGATGTCATCCCTTCACCACCAGTCTTGCCTTCCGTCTCACTAGCTTCTGGCCATCTTTCTTGTTCTTGAACAACCACCTGCTCTTCAAGACTTTCTTCTCTTTTGGACGCTTCACCAAGTTATAGGTTTCATTCTTCTTCAAAGAATCCATCTCCTCTTGCATAGCCTTCAGCCAATGGTCTTTATCTGGATGTGATAAGACTTCTGTAAGGCTTTCAGGCTCCCCCTCATCAGTGATTAGGATATAATCTGAACTTGGATAAAGTCTTGAAGGTTCTCGAACTCGGGTTGACCTTCTCAATGTTGGCTCTTCCACCTGTGGGCTGTTTTGCTCCCCCTGATTAGAAAACTCTCCACTTTCACTTTCAATAGCTTCATCATCAGGTTGTGACACAATCTCTGATTGTACCTCTTCAATATGATCATGTTCATGAGTAGATTCATGACCATCATCGGGAGCATCACCTGTTTGTTGGACATCTGGAACAGAAACATGAGACATATCAGTAGCACCGTGAGATAAATCAGTATAATATGTATTACCAGCACCTAAGAGATGAAAACCCATCTCGTGCTCGTAAAATACAACATCTCTACTTCTCACAACTCTTTTCTTTGTTGGATCATAAAGCCTGTAACCAAACTCTTCATCACCATATCCAACAAATACACAAGGAGAAGTCTTGAAATCAAGCTTCAATCTCTGTTCCTTCGGTACATGCATGAAGGCCTTGCATCCAAACACCTTCAAATGGGAATAAGAAGGATCTCTCCCAAACCAGACTCTATCAGGAATATCAAACTCCAAAGGAACTGATGGTGCTCTATTTATCAAGTACACAGCTGTTCCAACTGCTTCACCCCAAAATGACTTAGGAAGATTGGACATCCTAAGTATGCATCTCACTTTCTCAACAATAGTTCTGTTCATCCTCTCGGCAACACCATTGTGCTGTGGGGTACCAGGTTCTGTTCTTTCATGCCGAATCCCATATTTTGAACAATATGCTTTAAACTCATTTGAAGTGTATTCACCTCCATTATCAGTTCGGAGACACTTTAATTTGCAATCTGTCTCCCTTTCCACCATGGCATGAAATTTCTGAAAGACACCAAACACATCGCTTTTGTGCTTCAATATATAAACCCAAGTTCTCCGAGTAGCATCGTCAATAAAGGTAACAAAGTATTTGTTACCACCAAGTGATTCCACCTCCATAGGACCACACACATCAGAATAAACCAACTCTAGCTTCAATTTCTTTCTCCTGGATCTCTTGGGAAAAGAAACTCTATGCTGCTTTCCTGCTAAACAATGATCACATGGGTCAAGAGAAATAGTAACATCAGCAGGAATAAGAGACTTACCCGCCAACAGTTTTATACCCTTCTCACTAACATGGCCCAATCTTCGATGCCATAAGTTAGGAGATGTTTTCTCCTCAACAGCATTCAACTCATTAGTACACACTTTCAAGTGTGTCTTATATAAGGTGCAACAAAGCTTACCACGAGCAACAATCAAAGAACCCTTAGACAATTTCCATTTACCCTCACCAAAAGTATGCATGTAGCCTTCTTGATCAAGTACATTAGCAGACAATAAATTGAGGCGTAAATCTGGAATGTGGCGAACATCTCTCAAAGTCATATAGCACCCAACATTGGTTTGAACTCGAATATCTCCAATTCCAACAATACTTGCTGAACTCTGGTTTCCCATCTTCACACTACCAAAATCTCCAGCTCGGTAGTTAGTAAAGTATTCCTTATGAGGAACACAATGATAAGAAGCCCCTGTATCAACAAGCCATTCAACATCAGAATTATCAACATGACAACAATCACCTGTAGTACAAACCAAAGTAATACTGTCATCTGAAGTAGAAGCTGTCGCTGCTGTATTCTTGTCATCACCCTCTTTGGGATGATCATTTCTCTTCTTTTGCTGGTCTCTTTTCATCTTATAACAAAACTTTTGAATATGGCCAGGTTTGCTACAATAGTGACATATCGTGAGCTCTCTCCCATCTTTGGACTTGGACCTGTACTTTGATTTGCCACGTCCCTTGGGACCTCTACTTTTGCTTCTTCCTCTATTCTCTACCACAAGTGCCTGTGAAGCATCAACACCCATCTCCTTTCTTCTGAGCTCTTCATTGAACATGCTCTCTTTAAGGACATCCAATGAAAGCACACCATCTGGAGTTGAGTTGCTGATAGACACAACCAACGTTTCCCAACTATCTGGTAAAGAACTCAATAGAAATAAAGCCTGCAACTCATCATCAAAAACAATTTTCATCATAGTCAATTTGTTAATGATATCTTGAAAGTCACTAAGATGTTCAGAAACAGACTTCCCTGGCTTCAACTTGAGACTAACAAGCCTCTTAATCAACGAGGCCTTGTTATGAGCAGTCTTTCTCTCATAAAGACCCTCCAATTTTCTCCACAACTCAAGTGGCTCAGTCTCTTGGGATACATGATTGAATATGCTAATATCAATCCACTGTCTTATAGTTCCCAAAGTCTTTCTCTTCAACCTTTCCCATTCTCTATCAGTTATTTTCTCAGGTTTAATAGGCATATCATCCTTCTTGGTTTTATCAACATCAATTGGGTCAAACAAATCTTTACAATATAACAAATCTTCCATCATAGGACGCCAAATAGAGTAATTGGTTGATGTTAATTTAACCATAGAATTACTTCCAGACTCCATATCTATGATTTAAACCAAAACCAATGCTCTGATACCAAATGTGAGGAGGTGAAACAACAAGTAGGATACAACACCTACAAGGATCAACTCCAAAAACAACCAACCACCACACTTCACCCAATTTACCACCAAATCAATATGCCAATATAATCACCAATAAAACAGCAATAATACACCAATCAATATACCACAACCAAGCCAAAACAACAATGCAAACAACACACAATTTATACGTGGAAAACCCCTTCGATGTGAAGGATAAAAACCACGGGACTTATAGGAGTCCAACCTTTCTTCTCTTATTATGAAAGTTGAGGGTAAAAACACCCAAACAAGTTTACAAAGATGTTATAGCCCACCAACAATAACATACATAAGATCCAACAACAATAGAGAAGGAAGAATAGAAGATATCACCACAAAAAAGCAAGTGTACCAGTTGCGATAACAGTAGATCCAGCTCCGATTGACACCAAAATTGTACAGATTGAAGCCCTATGTGTTGGGAACAATCTCTGAAATTTCAGCTCAATCCAACGGTCGGATCTCCGGCGATGATCAGAATTCCGGCGAGTGTCTTGAAAGAAGTTCAAAAACTCTCCCTCTCTTTTTTCCTCTTTTGCTCTCGGGAATTCACTCCCTCTCAGCCACTCTGTTTTTCTTTTTGGTCTTTTGGTCAATAATAATGAACCCCAAAAAAATTGTTTTTTTTTTAGTGCCCACATGGGCTGGACCCATAACACCAACATGGCCGACTATACAGCAATATTTATTATTTATTACACAAATTGTACTCCAAAACAATATTATATTATATATATAATAATATATTATAATATATAATATATATGTATGTATAAATTTGGCTTCATCCTTAATTAACTTCCTGTAATCAACCCGACGACTGTGTAGGTGCAATCGAAGTCCATGGCAAGCCGAAGGGATCAAGGAAGCGAGTCAGCATCGTCAATACTTGCCAGGTTCCATGCAGGTTATTTCAGGATGAGTTTTTCATTAGGTGGACAAGCTTTGTTATGGAAGATTCTTCTCGAAGCAAATAATAATAATGATAATAATTATAAACGTCATACGACGTCTACATTTGCACTCAACTTCCCTAGTGCGATATTCACAGTGATTTTGTTTCTTGTTTGGTGAGAATAATTGCAGAAACCACCACACTTAAAAGGTGGTGAGAGTTTTCTATTTATAATCATTTACAAATCAAATAAAATCAGAATAGATTACAATCATTTACAAATCAAATAAAATCAAAATAGATTACAAAGTAAAAGGAAAGTAGCAGTAAATGGATGCAAGATATTAGTCGAGAATCAAGGGTCAAATATGGTAATGGCTAAGTATCCTCAACACCCCCCCGCAAGCTAAGCGTCGGATTGGAGCAAACGTGAAGCTTGGATCTGAAAAATTCAAAGAGAGGTCGAGAAACACTTTTGGTGAAGATGTCAGCAACCTGGAGATGGGAGGGCACATACTGTGTGCGAAGTTTGCCAGCGACAACAAGTTCCCGAAGGAAATGATAATCTAATTCAACATGCTTGGCCCGCTTGTGAGAAATAGGATTGGAGCTCAAAAAAATAGCACTTTTGTTGTCACATAAGAGCAAGGGCTGCTGTGGAATGGGGACCTTGAGATCATGCAGAAGATGCGTAAGCCAAAGAAGTTCAGCAGCAGTTATGGCAAGAGCACGATACTCAGATTCACAGCTGGAGCATGAGACAGTAGGTTGCTTCTTGGCACTCCAAGAAACGAGATTGTTACCAAGATAAATAGAGTAGCCGGAGGTGGAACGACGAGTATCGGGACAGCCAGCCCAGTCAGCATCCGAATAAGCCACTAGCGCACTAGGAACAGTGGATGGACGAAAGGTAAGGCCAAAGTGGAGTGTGCCCTTAACATAGCGAAGAATACGCTTGACAGCAAGAAAATGATCTGCAGTAGGGGCATGCAAAAATTGACTGACAGAATTGACAGCATGGGCAATATCTGGACGCGTAATGGTCAAGTACTGAAGGGCGCCAACAAGAGATCGATAGAGAGTAGGATCGAGAAAGGAGAACCATCAGCAGTCAGGTGTTGAGAAACAACCATGGGGTGTGGACTGGTTTTCTATCGAGCAACTGAGCACGAGTAAGAATATCTCGAGCATATTTTAACTGACTGATAAAGAGACCATCAGGAGTGGGTGAAGCTTCAAGACCCAGAAAGTAACTGAGAGAGCCCAAATCCTTGGTAGCAAACTCAGAATGAAGCTTGCGAGTAAAGCGGTCAAGAAGAGATGAGTTGTTGCCAGTAACAATAATGTCATCAACATAAAGAAGTAAATAAATAAGGTTAGACTGCTGATGAAAGACAAAAGGTGACGTGTCAGCGCGACAGCAAGAAAAACCAAGCGTGAGAAGAAATGAGCTGAAACGCTGAAACCAGGCGCGAGGAGCTTGCTTTAAGCCATAGAGGGCTTTCTTTAATAGACAGACATGAGTGGGAAAGTGAGGATCAATATACCCAGGAGGTTGTTCCATATAAACATGTTCAGTAAGAGTGCCATTGAGAAAAGCATTCTTGACATCAAGTTGTCGAAGGGGCCATTTATTGGTGACAGCAAGAGAAAGCACAACACGGACAGTAGTAGCTTTGACAACCGGACTGAAAGTGTCGGTGTAGTCGAGACCAGGAACCTGAGTATAACCTTTGGCAACAAGACGAGCCTTGAGACGCTCGACAGATCCATCTGGCAAATATTTAGTGCGAAACACCCATTTAGAGCCCACGATGTTTGTGTTGGCAGGACAAGGAACCAAAATCCAAGTGCCATTTTGTTGTAAAGCACGAACTTCCTCATCCATGGCAGCAAGCCAAGCAGGATTCTTAGCAGCAGATTTGAATCCTTTGGGCTCAGTGGAGGCAAGAAGAGCAGAGAGAAGTCCAGATGAGCCCAAAACACCAAGATTGCTGGATGACGAGTCTTGAAAATACCAGCTTTGGCTCGTGTGATCATAGGATGAGAGCCCAAGGAAGAAGTGGAAGGAGCAGCAGGTTCAATAGCGGGCGGATCAGAAGCCGAGGGTGGCAAAGAGGAACCTGCAAGAGAAGTATCAACCTGCACAGACTCATCCACAAGGTCAGAACAAATATCACACGGAGAGGAGCTGGACCGAGAAAGGTGCGGTGAAGGAGGGGTAGGGGGGGATGGATCAATGTGGTAAAGACGCGGTTCCAAGAAATTGAAATATGAAGAGAGGAAAGGGGTTGGGCCTGGGAGCTAGGGACAGCAGGAAAGTGCGTTTCATCAAATTGAGCGTGGCGAGTGATGTAAAGCCTAGTGGTGGTGGGATCGAGACAACGAAACCCTTTATGAGAGGGACTATAACCCAAGAAAATGCAAGGAATGCTGCGGGGAGAAAGTTTGTTAGGCATATAATCACGCAAGTAAGGATAAACACGACAACCAAAAGGATGAAAATTGTCATAATGTGGAGAGTAGCCGTATAGAAGTTCAAAGGGTGACTTACCTCCAAGAAGTGGAGTGGGCAACCGGTTGATGATATAGGCTGCAGTGCTGAAAGCGTCAACCCAAAAACGAGGAGAAAGATGGGAGTGGAAGAGAAGGGCCAAGCCAGTTTCAGTCACATGACGATGTTTTCTCTCAGCACGGCCATTTTGAGCAGGTGTATATGGGCAAGAGAGTTGATGATGGATGCCAGAAGTACGTAAGTGATGTTTGAAGCAAGTGCTAGTAAATTCAGCACCGCCATCGCTTTGAAAAACCTTGATACGAGCAGAATATTGGTTTTCCACGAATTTTTGAAATTGAAGAAAAATATCAAAGAAATCAGATTTAAATTTTAAAGGGTAAAGCCAAGTGAATCGGGAATAATCATCAATAAAAATAACATAGTAAAGAAAACCCGAATTGGACCTCACGGGAGAAGGACCCCAAAGATCACAATGAATAAGATCTAACACATGAGACGACCTATGTTCATTGCGAGAATAAGGCAATCGATGATTTTTCGCAAGTTGACAAGTACTACATAGTGATGGAGAAGGCAATAAAGACGTAAGAGAAAGATGTCCTTTTTTATTTAAAAAAGAAATAACAGAATAATTTACATGACCCAAACGAGCGTGCCATAAATCATATGAAGCACGTAGAGATTTTTTTTAAGGACTGAAATAAAGGCAGAGTTGCCACGCTCCAGCACATATAGCCCTCCATCCCTTTTACCGGTCGCCACTACCCTTCCTGTTTGACGATTCTGGATAGTAAAAAGATTATTAGTAAATGTAACGGAGAAAGGAAAATCAGACGTTAATTTACTAATTGAAAGAAGATTTTTAGTGAGATGAGGGACAACCAAAACATCTAATAAGTGAATATTTGGAACCGGAGAAAGAGTACCAGTGTGGGTAATGGGTAGAGAGGCACCGTTTCCAACGATCACAGAGTCCTTACCCGTGTAATTTTTGGACTGATCCAAAACAGATGAATCGGTGGTCATATGGGCCGAAGCCCCAGTGTCTAAAAACCAATCAGCAGTCTCGGGTCCAGCAATAGAACAGGACGTGTTGAAAGCTTCGGCAAGGTGAGCAACAGAATCAGTCCGAGCATACCGTTGGTTGCAGCGGTCAGCATAATGGCCCTCCGTGCGACATATTTGGCAGCGAGGTGGTCGACGACCCTGACCAGAGTGGGTTCGTCCTCGGTTGGAAGAGTAATTTCCGTGGGAATGAGACCGACCTCGCTGGTTGCTACGGGAGGCAGCGTTGTTGCCATGGGTGCGGCCACGATTAGTGGCTGTGAATGCTGTAGGAGTGGAGTCAGAAGACTCAAGGGAGCGCTGGAACAACTCAAAGCTTTCGGCTTTAGAGACTAAATCTGCAAAACAGGGGAGAGGGGTGAGAGACATTTGAGCAGTAGAAAAACTTGAGAAGTCGGTGCCGAGTCCACGAAGGAACCAGTGCACTTTGTCAGTGTCCTCGACGGGTCTGCCAATGGCATGAAGCTGATCACAGATTGTTTTGAAGGTACGGGCATACTCAGCAACAGGTTTGGTGCCGCGTTTCATCAGTTGCAAGTCATCCTTGAGTTTCAGTTCACGTGCTTTCGAATGATGGCTGAACGTAGTCTCCAACGCAAGCCAAACATCACGGGCAGTGGAGAGACCAACGACGACAGCAATGGCTTCCTCGGTGAGAGAGGAGAGCAGGAGACAAAGAAGCCGTTGATCGGCTGCTTTCCACGCCAAATATTTGGGGCTGAGTGTGGTAGAGTTTTCTGGTTCAAAACGAGGTGGTGAAACCAGAGTTCCATCAACGTAGCCCAGCAGGTCTTGACTCTCAAGGAGAGGGAGAAGTTGGCTTTTCCAGAGAAGATAATTGGAGGAAGAAAGCTTGATGGTGATCATATGGATTAGAGTGTTGAAAGGAAGGAGATGAGAAGAGGATTCAGAAGCCATGGAGAAGAAGGGATCGGGGTTGTTAAACCGGAGTATGCTCTGATACCATGAGAATAATTGCAGAAACCACCACACTTAAAAGGTGGTGAGAGTTTTCTATTTATAATCATTTACAAATCAAATAAAATCAGAATAGATTACAATCATTTACAAATCAAATCAGAATATATTACAATCATTTACAAATCAAATAAAATCAAAATAGATTACAAAGTAAAAGGAAAGTAGCAGTAAATGGATGCAAGATATTAGCCGAGAATCAAGGGTCAAATATGGTAATGGCTAAGTATCCTCAACACCCCCCCCCCCCCCGCAAGCTAAGCGTCGGATTGGAGCAAACGTGAAGCTTGGATCTGAAAAATTCAAAGAGGTGGTCGACGACCCTGACCAGAGTGGGTTCGTCCTCGGTTGGAAGAGTAATTTCCGTGGGAATGAGACCGACCTCGCTGGTTGCTACGGGAGGCAGCGTTGTTGCCATGGGTGCGGCCACGATTAGTGACTGTGAATGCTGTAGGAGTGGAGTCAGAAGACTCAAGGGAGCGCTGGAACAACTCAAAGCTTTCGGCTTTAGAGACTAAATCTGCAAAACAGGGGAGAGGGGTGAGAGATACTTCCTGTAATCATTTACAAATCATGGTATCAGAAGTGTAGGTGTAAATTTGGCTTCATCCTTAATTAACTTCCTGTAATCAACCCGACGACTGTGTAGGTGCAATCGAAGTCCATGGCAAGCCGAAGGGATCAAGGAAGCGAGTCAGCATCGTCAATACTTGCCAGGTTCCATGCAGGTTATTTCAGGATGAGTTTTTCATTAGGTGGACAAGCTTTGTTATGGAAGATTCTTCTCGAAGCAAATAATAATAATGATAATAATTATAAACGTCATACGACGTCTACATTTGCACTCAACTTCCCTAGTGCGATATTCACAGTGATTTTGTTTCTTGTTTGGGGCTTCGCGCTCTTGATTCTTCTGTTTCTTTCCTTTGTATACGTTCTAAGGTGTTTTTTCCAGTTCAGAATGGTGAAAGCTGAGTTCTTGCACCACGTGGGAGTTAATTATCTCTTTGCACCCTGGATTTCATGGCTACTTTTACTTCAATCCGCTCCTTTATTATTCATTTCCCCTAAAGACACCCATTTTCTTGTACTTTGGTGGGTTTTCACCGTTCCGATTGTTGTTCTGGATGTGAAAATTTATGGTCAATGGTTTACGAAAGGGAAAAGGTTTTTAACGGCGGTGGCTAATCCTACGAGTCAATTGTCCGTGATTGGTAATTTTGTGGGTGCTAGAGCTGCTGCTCAAATGGGTTGGAAAGAATTATCCGTTTTCTTGTTTTCGTTAGGGATGATTCATTATTTGGTGTTGTTTGTCACACTTTATCAGAGATTATCCGGTAGCGATCGTATTCCGGCTGTTTTACGCCCTGTTTTTTTCTTGTTTATTGCCGTCCCCAGCACTGCTAGCTTGACTTGGGCCTCCATTTCTGGAACCTTAGATACGGTTTCTAAGATGCTCTTCTTTCTCTCACTCTTCCTATTCACATCACTGGTACGTTCTTTCTTTGTTCCTTTTAAATTTATGAAGTAAATTTGTAAAAAACATATATTAAATAATTAAGGGGGTGGTGCCGTAAGAGATCTGCTTAGCTATATATATATTATTTGTTTATTAATTCGTGCATGAATTCTTAATAAACAATCGAGATTTGAAAATCACAACTTTGTTTCTCTTACAAGGAAATATATAGTTAATTAATTTGGTGTGATTTAACGTTGCATGTGCATGAGATATATATATATATATGACTTCACTACGTATTTGTTTGATAGTATATCCGTACAACCCCATATAATACTATTATATTTTTATATATTAAATTAAAAAACTATTGGATTGGAGTAAATTAAGCAGGTTTGTAGACCGGCACTGTTCAGGAAATCAATGAGGAAGTACAGTGTGGCATGGTGGGCGTACTCTTTCCCTGTAACTTCATTAGCTTTAGCTTCTGCAGAATATGCTCAAGTGGTGAAAGGTGGAGTAGCGCATCTCATAATGCTTAGTCTCTCCGTCTTATCAAATCTTGTGACTCTTGGATTATTGGTTTTCACTGTAATTAATCCTAAGATGTTATTACCAGAGGATGATCCAATTCTCAGTACCCTAAATCTTCCTACTCATTCATCAAGAACAGCATGACCAACATCCCATCCTTTTCCATATTTACCAAAATTAAACAATTTTGTATCGTATTTCAATTATGTATATATATACGTTCTTTTGGAATAATATAATTGGTAAAGAAGAACAAATAATAATAGTATGAGTATTTTGGAAGAAGACAAAGAAATATACAAATTAAAAGCTTAGAATAAATTTTTAAAAAATGATATCCAAAAGGATGGAAATGTCAATTTAGTTCCGCTGAAAACAACAAGAACAGATACCTTTTTCGAGTTCAAATATTTTAAGGTTTTCGAAGATGACTGCCAAATCAATGTCCATCGCCGAATGGAAATATGCTATATATATATATATATATATATATATATATATTGTCTATGCTGTGGGGGTAGTGTGCATGCATGTCTCCAAATTTTGTCTTTTCTGTGATAAAATATTGACTTTTTTTATTTTATTTGAATGTAAATATGATTTTAAATTGTAATTTCAGAAATATTTGATTTTTGAGCCCATGGAAATTTGGGATCCAGCCCGAATGATTTTTAGCCCAGCCTCATAAAACGATTATATTGGGAAAAAGAAAAAAGGGGAAAAGAAAGAAAGAAAGAAAGAAGAGGAGAGAAGACAAGACGTGAAGTATGTTTGACGGTAAAAGACAGAAGGTAAAGCTGAAGGTAGAACAGAGAAGGAAATACAATACAATACACCCCTCCGTATACCCTATACCCTATACCCTATACCCCATGAATAGTCTAAAGATGTGGTGGTGACTGGTAACTAAGAAGTGATTGATTCTTAAATACTTTATCAACTTCTGCCAACACTTTTCGAGCAATTGGGAACTCTTTCCATTTTTAGTAACCCCAATGGTCCTAATAATAATAATAATAATAACCCCTAATCTCTCTCTCTTTACACCACAAGCTTTTCCTGTGAAGGTAGGTGTGGTTCATCTTTACATCCATCCCTAGAAGGGGTTTGGAAAGAGGTTGTGAGAGAGAGAGAGAGAAGAAAGAAGAAAAAATAATGGCTCGTGGGAAGATCCAGATCAAGAGGATAGAGAACCAGACCAACAGGCAAGTTACCTACTCCAAGAGAAGAAATGGTCTCTTCAAGAAAGCTCGTGAACTTACTGTTCTATGTGATGCTAGAGTTTCCATTATTATGGTCTCCAGTACCCACAAACTTCATGAATACATCAGTCCTTCTACTAAGTATGCTTCTTCTTCAACTTTTCTTTCTCTTCTTCAAGATTTTAGAGCTTCCCTTTCATTTCTTGGTTCAAGATTCAAATAAAGTTTCAATCTTTTTGTGTTTACAGTACGAAGCAGTTAATCGATCAGTATCAGAAGGCTTTAGGGGTTGATCTTTGGAGTTCCCACTACGAGGTTGTTTCTATCATTTCCAAGATTTTTATTTTTGTCTTCTTGTGTTTTTCCTCTCCCAACTTTTAAATTTCATAATTGATGTGTGTCCCTATGTGAAGAAAATGCAAGAACAACTGAAGAAGCTGAAGGATGTGAACAGAAATCTTCGTAAGGAGATCAGGTAATCTCATTTGGTTTGCCTTCTATATATAAATACATATATATGTAAGTTTTTGGGCTTCTTCTGGGTTATGTTTGAAAAAAGAAACATTTTTTCTTTTTTAATATATAGGCAGAGGATGGGGGAGTGTTTAAATGATCTGAGCTATGATCAGCTGGGAAATCTTTCTGAAGAGGTGGATAATTCTCTCAAGGCCATTCGAGAGAGAAAGGTTGGTTCTTTTTTTCTTTATTCTTTGGTTTTACATATTATCTAGGGTTTTAAGCCTTTCTGTCTTTGGGCATTATTATAAAAGAGAGTAAAAATGTTTTCTTTGCTGAAACTATTCATGATCCATTCCCTCCCCTCCCCAGATGGTGAAATAGGGTTCTTTAGGTCTGCATCTATATATACATATTTTTCCATGGAATCTTGTATATGGAGTAACCTCATCTTGATCTTTTCTTTTCTGATGGTTCATATAACAGTTTAAGGTGATTGGCAATCAGATTGAGACTCACAAGAAAAAGGTATACATGCTAGAAAGTCCCCTGCAATTTTCTTTTTCTTCCTCAAGATTGGTTAGAATCCCCCTTGAATTGAATTGGTGAATTGCAGGTAAGGAATGTTGAAGAAATACACAGAAATCTCCTGCTGGAATTGGTAAGTTGTCCTAATAACTTCCCTTATCCAAACTTTATCCCTCAATGGTGGAAATTCTTTTTGAACAAAATGGTAACTTGCAGGATGCAAGACAAGAAGATCCACACTATGGATTAGTGGATAATGGAGGAGACTTCAATTCAGTAGTGGGGTTTACAAATGGAGGACCTCGCATTCTAGCTTTGCGCCTTCAACCTAACCAGCCAAATCTTTACAGTGGAGGATCTGATCTTACAACATTTCATTTGCTTGAGTAGATTATGCTTTGCTTTCTATATATAGAAAGTCCTCCTCCTGTCTTTTTCTTAATTAATTAGGTTTTAATCATATGTTCATTTTGAATAATCAGAACTGATCATGTTGCTTAATTTATCAGGTTTAATTTTAAGATTTGCACTCTCTTTTCTCTCTCTCTCTCTCTCTCTATATATATATATATATATATATTTGCACTCTATTGGAATCTCCTCTTTGCTTTCCTTCTTCATCCTCTTCCCCTTTCTTGTTTGTATAAGATTTGACGGAAAATATATATATATAAGTCAAAGTGAGAAAAGAAAAAAGAGGAAGAAAAAGGGTAAAACTGTTTTGCTCCAACAGTTCAACATAGAATAATAATGCATAATTCCTACCTACCTAAAATCTGCAACAGCTTACAGAATTTTTGCTCAGTATGTGTAGGGAAAACAATGGTTGATAAAAAATAGTTTACAAACCAGAAATTTCCCAGTGGAAATGGTTTACCTGTTACTTTGTATGGCAAGTTTCATGTTCTTCATGAAATCTCAAATTGGACAGACATAATTTCAATCTAACATTATTTTTACCCGCAATTAATTGTTTGATTAGAAGCCATAAACCTTTATATATTTTTAGAGATATTAAAAGAAAATTTATGTATAATTAAAAATAATTTGTTTATTCAAAAATATTTAAAAAAAAAATTCAAAACAGATAATACTTGAATTTTTAAAGTAATATCTTAATTAAATTTTCTCCAAAAAAAATAAAAAAATATTCCTAATTAATTAGCAGTGTCTTGGGTTTTCACAAGTGGGTCGGTCGCATAATAAAAAACAAAAAAAAAATTGAAAGAGGAAGAGAATGCGGCGCATGAGAAAAAGAGTTGTTCAGTTCTCGAGTAGCAGAATGGGAGTTCTGGCTCCCATATCTCAATGGCTTCCGCAGGATGATGTTTTGCTTAAGAACGCCGTCGAGGTAAAAAAAAACATACGGAATTCTATATAGCCAGCCAGGTTCAATTTTTTCTTGTTCTTCTTTGGGTTGGGGCGGACGGACATTCTCTGGAGAAAATTTTGACGATTTTATTGTGAATAATTTCTCATTTCTTGGTTTTTTTCGTTTTTTCCCCCCTTTTTCCTTTATTTTCTGTAAACTTTAATTTTGTGTGTGTGTTTTTTTTTTTTTATGCGAGAATTTTTAGGAAGTTTCCTTTTCTTATTGTTTTGATAAACTTATGTTGTTTCTGTAACTGCTAACTAGCTCTTCTGTCATGGTGTTGCATCCCTGTTTTTACATTTTTTAAATTTGTTTGATTGTTAATGCATTCTGTAAGGTAGACTGAAATTGGGGGTTGAAGAATGCAGTTTCCTGTGCTGCATGCAGGTTTACGTTAGTTTCATTAGTAGTGGGTTTATGGTCGGTAACTGATTACTTTCTTTCTAGTTCGCCTTGTTGGAAGCTTATTTGAAACATAATCTTATAAGTTAAATAATAATAAGAAATTTAGGTTTTCTAGCTAGTGAAATCAAATTTAGCTAGTGGTTCTGCGATTGAGGATAGAGAAATGTGGTTATTTGGGAATTTGTCTTTGGATGTTTAGATTTTCCGTTCAAGTTGGACTATTATTATCTTGCCATATTTACCGAGTTAGTGACATTTAGTCATTGACATTGATATATGGCACTTTAGCCTATGGCATTTTTCTTGGATTAAGTGAATACTTTGTTGTTATTTATTCTTGAGATTCCGATAATCAGTTTCTTGGAGGAAACTTGTGATTAGATGAATTGGGTTTTGCAAGGAAGCAATGTTTGTTGCTTATTCATATCGTTCTCAACATTTTGAAAATGCATCAAGGTGAAAACTCTGCAACACTTCTAATCTTAATCTAGCTCTGGTTAGGTTAATTCTAAAACAATTAAAATTGAGGATCAGAAATTTTTAAATCTTAAATTGCTTTTTTTCTTGTATGAAGATGCAAATTAATCTTGGAAAATGGAAGGATCAGAAGTGTTGTAGCTGTGATATGAACCGGGCAATGATTTTTCTTATCTTTCTTTATTTTCTAATTACAAAAAATGTTATTCTTGAAATGCCAATAACTTGATCATGAGAGATGTCTCTGCCTTTTTTTTTTATCCGTGAATACTACACATTTTGGTGCTTCATGACTTCTTTTTCTACTATTCACTCAAGATTATCATAGGCAATTTGCCCAAGAGAGATGGTACTAATCCATGCAGCAACGCCTTTCTGGATACACCAACAACTGTGATCATACTTTACAATCATTCCCGAAAAGTAATCATGCACACAATGAAGATATAAATGCACCCATGCATCTCTGAAAGAGGGATAAAGATTTTTAGCTAGTTCTTTCCACTTGTTTGGCCATTCCAACTGTAATTACAGTTTGTGCATGTGGTTTCATGATAAAATTCATCTTGTGGATTTTTATTTCCATATTCACATTCTGTTGCAGGGTGGTGCTTCTTTGGAAACCATAGCTAAAGGTGCAGTTCAATTTTCACAGAGGTTTACAGTTCAAGAACTGCAAGATCGCTGGTATTCTCTCCTCTATGATCCAATTGTTTCTGCAGAAGCATCAGTAAAGATTATTGAGTTCGAACGTTCTGCTTCAATTCCAAAATTTACTAAAGAGGCAAAATGTACCCCGGGAAAGAGAAAAGCAGATAGTGTTCGTAAATGTTATTATGCTATGCGTAAAAGAATTCGCAGTGAACCTTTTGACCCCATAGGTATTAGTTTTCTAGGTGGCCCAGGATTGTCTAGTGCTCAAAAAGTTGATGAGCATTTATCTTCACATTGTATTTTCAGAGATGAAGCAGTTTCAGATCCTTCTGGGATTCAAGAATCAAATATTGGCATCATGCCTCACACCTTTCCAGAACTTCAGGCTACTGGGGCTAGTGATGGTGTTTCAACTAGTGCATTTTGCTCTGGATTATATGATAATAATGAGCGTAAATCACTTTGTCCCAGTTCTGCGCCTTTAAATAATTGTCCTTCGCTTGATGATAACATTCCTCTGACAGGAGATCAAGATATAGTTACGGAGTTTGCCCAATGTAAAGAATTACAAAGTTGTGGCTTGTTTAAAACCATGGATTTAGACATAGAAGATTCACACATTTTTGAGGATATTAATGATAATGAGGGGAATGTGCGTTCTGGGTTTGAAAGCAAGGTCTATACTTTACCACCTTCATATTCTGGTGCCTCTTTACCCAATTTTCATGATTCTTCCCAGATGCCACCAAATTGGAGTGCAGTTGAGGGTTTAGCTCCTTCCATACTAGCAGACATTAGTGGAGAGACAGAGGACCATACAAGAAACAACCTTGTAACTGCAGATGATTTTGATGCAAATGGTGCAAGCGTACTGGGATACAGTTTTGTGGACTCAAAACCTGAGCTTCCATGTACTGTAATGAACGATCCAGTTCCAAATGTGGAGGAGTACCTTGCCGAATTATCAAATTCTTTGCTCAACTTCAACTCTGATGAGGATTTGAATTTTGGAGATGATGACAAGGTCATGATTGAGAAATCTATTCTTGAAAACTTAAGCTCAATTTTATTGGATTCTCCTGATGAGGATCATGTCCCTGATCTAGGTATATTTGAGGTTGCAGCTGCTCCATTACGTTGCCTTATTAATACTCCTAGTGCTGCACATCCTGGTGAGTCCGCTGAACATGGGCAGTACTGCTATGATGATCAACCTGTTGTTTGGAGTGTGGAGGCTCATAAACTATCATCTGCACTAGCTGTCAATCCTGCATTTCCTGAGTTACGCAGTGGAATTATTTTTTGCACATTGAGTACTGAGGACCCTGAAATTCCTGACAATGATGATGTTTTTCTTCCCATCTGTTTACCCTCAACTTCTAGTTCTACTATTACCCCTACTAAATATGATGGGCCTTATTATCCAATGCTCTCATCTGTAGAGAAGTTCTCATATACTCGAAAAGCTACTGACAAGACTCTCACTAGAAGTGAACAAAGTACATATTCAAAATCACATTTTCCATCACACTCAACAAGGTCATCATATCCAACTGAACCACTGCAAACTGATGTTCAGCACATGACACTCAGGAGAGCCACTACTTGTGAAGATCCTGCTTTAGTCAACTCGGCTCATTCTTGTGACAAGAATTCAGTCCCTGGGTCTGAGAAACAGCTAGTGGCAAAGGTTGAACAACCAAAAAACTACCTCAATCATAACTCATTTGATTCTCACATAGAGAAGCAAGCCCAATCTTCAGATCCACATTTGAGATTCCAGAATAATGCTGCTGGTGGTAAGCAGGATGTTGATAGTACATCAAACTTTCAAAACCATGAAGAGACAGATGCTGAGGCAATCACAATTCCAGTTGTTCCTGATGAGGAGGAGCTTCCTTGCATGAGTGATGATGATTTGCCTTATTTTTCTGATGTTGAGGCAATGGTAAACTTTCCTTATCTTGTGCCTTAGTTGGTTTTGGGTATAGTTGATGCTCCAATCTCACGTCCCTTCTTAATTACTTTTTGCAGATCCTTGATATGGATTTAAGTCCTGATGATCAGAATTTGAATTGCAATTCAGAAGGTAGTTTTTCAATCCTTTGTTTTTTTTTTTTTTTTTTTTTTAATGCCTGATGAAGCATTTTCCTGCTTTTTATTGAAAGATATACCCAATTTATCTTTGTAGTGTTAAAATACCAGCAGGAAGATGCTAGAAGAATAATTCAGTTAGAACAAGCTGCCAATTCTTCTTTGCAGAGGATGATTTGTGCAAATAGAGCATTTGCAGTTCTATATGGCCGCTGCTCAAAGCATTTTATTAAGAAAACCAAGGTATAAGAAGTTTAATTTACTTACATAGCTTTCCGACATCTCCTCATCCTTCTGTCTCTCACTATATTGCTTTATCAAAAAATAAAGCAATATAGTGAGAGAAGATATATTCTGATGAAGGAAAATTGCTTGACACATGGGATTCAAACTTCTGTGAAAAAATTGAAATTCAAACTTCTGGGAAATCTGCTTTATATGCTTCTTTATAGTTTAACTTTTATTTGGTGTTAAGGTTTTAATAGGGAGATCTACTGAAGATGTCAAGTTGATATTGATTTGGGAATGGAATGCGGTTCCAACAAGATTTCTCGACGGCAGGTATATTTTGCATCAGATTTTTCTTTGATAATTTCTTTAACAATCCTTAAATTTCTCCTACGCGTAGTCTGAAAAAAGATATGAGCTTGATATATATGTCTTATGTTTTTAACAAACTCATTAATAACTGATATCTAGTTCATTTGCAATGGTGCAGTGTTTTTAAGCTATCAAGGCTTGATTTCCTTTTCCTATTTAATTTTGATTTCATCAAATTTTCATTTTAGCTAACTTCATACAGATAGCTGTAGCATGTTTAAGTACATTTGTTTGGATTGACCTGATATTTGTTCGATTGCTTTGACCTTTATGCTGACCAGGCAACTATAAATATGGACGCTAATGGCTCATTCCATCTGACAAATCACGGGAAATTATCAATTTTCATTAATGGAAAAGAAGTCATCCCAAGGGAAAATGTTGACCTTGTTTCAGGGTGTTTAATTGAGGTATGTTAGTTTATTGCATTCTTCGTCTTCATATTCTATTGTAGTATGAATCATTGTTATTGAGAGACATAAACCATTATGTTGGGTTACAAGAACTGTAAAGTTTATCTTACTAATGGTTGTGGTTAAGGTATAATTTACACTTAATATCATTGTACTAAAATATTTAGGAATTGAATAAGCCGCCAGAGCTCTAACTTGCATACTAACCAGAGTTTCTCACTGTTCCATCATGCAAAGAAATAGTGAACATTTTAAAAAACAAAAGGAAAAAAGAATCATATGAAAATTCCACGCTTGTGCATATATAAAAAACAAAAAAAAAAAAAAAAAAAAACTTGCATTCTTCTTTTCTTTGCCCTCTTGAACTACTTTACGGGCACTTGAATAGGCTGACTTGCTATTTTCTTTCAGTAAGTTGGTGACAACAGTGACTTCAGCCTCTTTTGATTCATCCAAATCATTAAATTCCTGTTGAATTTTATAATGTTACTACTATCAGTATGCTGTAATTTCTTTCTCAAAAAGCATTGTTGACACTCTGAACTTCCCTGTGTTATATGCATGTATTTGAGATAAACAATGATAATGAGGAACTTGCAGGTACAGGGACTTCCATTTTTATTCGAGACAGGCAGAACACGGAGGAAGCAGCCCCCGGGTAACTCTGGGAATGAGAGCGAAACTTCAGAGCAGAAAGACTAGTGTTAGCGGTTGAAATCTGAAAGGAGCCCTACCTTTTCCTTCAAAGGTCTCCTTCTATACGTTAAAAAAATGTATTTCTTTTTTTTTTTTCTCTTTTTTGTTCAGTATGGTTCATTTTTATTGTTGCTCCACTTTCTATCATCACTCTTTTGGTCTTATATACGAATCATGGGCAAAATCCAGGTTCATCTGTTCATTTTCCCTCTCTGCATCATATCTGAATTTCTCAGGAATCTTCAAAGAATTCAGTTTTAGAAGTATAGTTCCCTTGGTTTTCAGATCCCAGAGCAGAAACAACCTTTTTCTTGATCTTTTCTTGGTACACAAATCACTCTTATTCATAAACAGAATTGAGTCGTAGTTTCTTCCTTCTGTTCTTTTTTACCTCTATTTAGCTTCCTGTAAGAAATATCCTAATTTTCATATATAATCATACCAAGAAAGATATACCAAGTTTCCTAAAGATCATACTGGCTGTGATCTGGATGTCTCAGGAAATCTGTGTAGTATTCACAAATCCTAACAGTTGGACCCTTTTTTTTTCCCAAAAAAGAAAAAAAAAAAAGATAAAATAAATATCTTTGGTGGGATAGTAGTAGTTGGGCACTTGTTGTCGGAAGATTAAGCTGCATTAGGGGCAAGTTGGAAACCTCATAAAATGGTACTGTTTGTTCAATTATAGTACTACATATAATATAATAATCTTACTAACAATTTTCTAGTATAAAGTGTTTGTTCCCTATTCCTTTCATATCACTCCACTCCTGCCTGCATCTTTCAAATAGTATATATTTTAATCACTTCCCCCCCACCCCCATATCATTATTATTATTTCATTTTGAATAAAGATTCGATCTAGAGACTTCTTGTGTATAGTAAAAATAGATCAGAAATATGTCATTTTTACTACTATTCTCTCTTCTGTCTTCTTTAATTGCGGGTCTTCAGGCTTGTAAAATGTAAATTTTGACTTGGTTGGGGTAGAGAGGAAAGAGGTAAAAGAATATTGGGGGGTGGGAGTGGTATATGGACCACAGAGAGAACTAAGGCTAAATCTGACCAACCTGGCGGAGGCTTTTGGCGTATATCTTCATGTGGACTATTATTCTGAAATCCCAACTAGGCTGCATTATATGGCACAAATGGACCACAATGGCACATGAGAATGGGTGAAACATCCTGTTTGTTAGCTTAGGTTAGTGGAATATCTCTTCCCAAAGCTTCTTATGTTTATTGGAATTGCATACATTAGCATCGATTTTCGAGTTTCTCAGTTTTTATACATTTTTATAGATTGGGATATATATATCATCATCTTCAGAATTCAATTCTGTAAGCTTTATCCAGATATTTGACCTTGTTTTTGAAAAAGCTACTTGAAAGAATTTCTAATACTTTTTCCTTTTATCTTCAATTATTTGAATACAGAACTCAAAGTTAGAAGTGCATCATTTACTATTTGAAGCTTGACCGACTTGGATAAGATTTGAAAGGAGAAGTATGTATTTAAGCATGGGTATGGGTATATAGGTATGGGTACTGGGTGTAGTCATGTTCACTTAGATTTTATTCCCATAGTCTTTGCCTTTTCTGAAAGCTACCATCCCCATTCACCTCCCAACTTCCCTTTTAATTGAAATCAAGAAAAGGAAAAAATTTGGGGGCAATAAATTGAAATGGTGCATTTACTGACTCTTATTATATATTGGATGACCATTTATGAATTGAAATATGCCTACCTACTTCTTATCTTGTATACCTATAAGCTTTAGGAAATAGTGATGAACTCAACAAGAATTAGAGAATTAAGTTGAACATTAAATCATGCAATGAGCTACGTTTCACGTGGAGTACATATGGAAATGTGATTTTTTCTTTTTTGGTAATAAATTTGAATCAGTAATCAACAGTAAAAGGAAACGGGCTGCTGAAGTAAAGGATGAGGACATTACTATAGATAGAGAATCCGCTTTAATTTATTATTATTTACACCATTTTTTATCTTAAATTTTTTTTTGTGGGAAAACGTTTTGAAACCAACATGAAAATCAATAAGAAGATATTGACACTCACAAATATCAGCTTTCATAGTCGGATTTTTTGGCATTTCCAAAAAATATCCAAAGATTTGTGTTTGCGTGACAAATATTAATTAGTAGTGATTTACAGCTTTGACACGTATCAATTGATTGGATTAATTTATGAAGAAAAAAAAAAGAAAAGAAAAGCGACAGTAACATTAATATAATAGTCTAAAAAGCCGCATCCTATTATACCATATCATATCATATCAGTATCATATCTAGGCCAAATATAAGCATCTAATACTAATATTGATTAGTATATATATTTATAGTAAAGATGACTAGCATTATGCACTAATTTAGTATTATTATTACTATTTCTGACATATCAGATCTGTTTAAGATTACAACATTAAATTAATGTTTCACTATTCTCACCTGCAAAGTTTCTAACCAAGCTAGTTCACAAATCATTGGTGTATCTTAATATAACCAAAATAATTGGGAAGAATACTCTCTCTCTCTCTCTCACATATATATTATATACATATATATTAGAGAATAAAGAGCTTTTCAAGGTGGTAAGAAGATTTTTTTATTTGAATGAGGTTGTTATTAGATTTAAAAGTTATTTTTAATAATTGAATTTATCCAATTTAATATAGATATGATTTAAACACGGTATGATAAAATTTATGATGATTATGCTTTATTAGTAACTATGATATGATGATTTGAATTTATAATTAGTAGAAACAAAGTTATTTTATATTTATTTATTTATTTATTTTTATTATTATTTATTTTTATTTTTATTTTTATTTTTTGTGATGAAGGGATGTGAGAACCCTATTGAGACTATTTGACTAAGGTATATATCAAGGTGCTGGAAAAGGTGAAAAAGGATAGACACAAAATAAGTTTATTTTGCAGTTAAGCATTGATAAGAGAAAAAAAAAGAAGGAATGCAGTTGTTTGTTATGGCAGAAATTATATTATAAGTTGTAGCCTTGTCCTATTCCAATTTCCAATGAAACATATCATGTGGAGCTCCAAAATCATGCGACAATTTAGTACACTTTTTATTTTATTTTTGTTCCTAGGAACCAATATCGCATGTTCAGTAGATTCACTTCTTTACCGTTCAAAATTTCCAATTTTTCACTGTCCTAAATTTCTTCCTCGCCCCGTCCATAGATATTGTTACTAATTAAAGTGACATATGTAGCTTTCATAATCTAACAATTTATTATTATTAACTTAGAAAAAAATAAAATAATAAATCCAAAGATTCACAGCGGGACTATTTTTAGATATAATTTCATATTAAAAACTATTTATTAAAAGATAATGTCATTTTGGTGAATTTACCATATTCATGGTTCACATGGGATAGCAAATAAATGCTGCCATGTTTCTTAGTCCCACCAATTTATTACAGCCGTCAGATTCAAACCCCATCTACCCTTTAATTCTTCTTTTAAGAAATTTTTTCTTAAAAAATTATGTTAAATCAAGATATAACTTAGAAGATAGTACAACTTTCAAATTTTCTTTAAAAAAATGTGATGGTACATTGGTGGGATATATATAGGGTACAAAATATAATTATAGTAAGTGATACTAATAATATAATATTGAAAGTGAATGAATAATGTCTAATTATAGTAGTGATATAAGAACTACGTTGTCTTCTTTTCATTCACGACACCAAACTTCAACGCTCCTTCCCCACCATTTCTTCTCCTCTCCTCTGGAAAAACAACAATCTTCTTTTTCCCTTTTCCTTTTTTTCTCCATAGATATTGAAAATATAATTTTAAAAAATCAAGCAGAATTTGATCAAAACGATCGATCCATCGATCGGTCAATCAAATCGGAGATGAAGATCCAGTGCGACGTGTGCAATAAAGACGAAGCATCCGTATTTTGCGTTGCCGATGAAGCAGCACTTTGCTCCGCCTGTGACCACCGCGTCCACCATGCCAACAAGCTCGCCGGAAAACACCAACGCTTCTCTCTTCTTCAGCCTTCTACTAAACAAGCCCCTCTCTGTGACATTTGCCAGGCTTGCTTCTCTTCTCTCTCCAATTTTTTTTTTTTTAATTTATTTCCTCCACTTTAATTTGTTCTAATATATATATATATATTGTGAAAAAAAATACAGGAGAGAAGGGCGTTTTTGTTTTGTCAAGAGGATCGAGCAATCCTGTGCAGAGAATGCGATGTACCAATACATAAAGCAAACGAACATACTCAGAAACACAACAGATTTCTTCTAACGGGAGTCAAACTTTCACCGACCTCTTCCCTTTATTCTGAAGCTGCTGCTACTGCCAACTCTGTTAATAATAATAATAATAATATTAACGTTAACGTCGTTAGTGACGTCAGCGGCGTTCCCAGACTTAAACCCAAAAAGTCAACGAATTACACTAATAATAATAATAATAAGCCGCGTAATATTTCTTCAATTTCAAAGGTAGGAGCTGCTGGTGGTTCAGGAATTCCAAGCGTAACAAATGATTCTTTTCACGGTCAAATGACGACCGTCAACTGTGGCGGCTGCACGAGTAGTAGCATATCGGAATATTTGATAGAAATGTTACCGGGATGGCATGTTGAGGATTTTCTTGATCCTTCTACTTCTCCTCCTTTTGGTTTCTGTAAGGTTTGCATTTATTCATATCCTTCAAAAAAATAAAATTAATTTCCTACCCTTTAATTTATTTATATTTATAATATGTACATTTTTATTTTTTATTTTATTTTATTTTTTTGGTTGGGATTGTAGAGTGGTAGTGCAACAGATAATGATATGATACCATTATGGGATGGTGGTGGTGGTGATGATGATTTTGAAGAGATCAATCTAAGAAGTTGGGTTCCCCCGCCGCCGCCGCCGGCACCTCCTCTTTATAATTCTACTACTCAAATTCAATCGTTTACTAATTCGGACATGGTTTTTGGTGGACAAATTATCAGTTTCAAAGGCTCCAACAAAGATGTATCTAATAATATTAGGAAATGGACCGACGATAATTCTTTTGCGGTTCCACAGATTATTAATCCCCCTGCCGGTTCCAAGAGATACAGAACTTTGTTGTAGATCAGTTTTATATATATATAGCTAGGCTTATCAATCAAGAATCAAGATCTTTTCTTTTTTTGGACATTTTTCTGCAAATCCAGTTCAAGGAAGAACTCTTATCTTCTTTTTGTGTGTGTGTATGTGTGTATATGAGTGGGTTAATTGTAAATATCTCTTGGGATCAATCAATCACATGAACATGAATGAAATCTTAAAACCGCCGGACTACTTCTTTTCCAAGATTTGAGTCAGCTAATATGTATGTGTATATATATATATATATATGTGTGTGTGTGTGTGTAGACAAACAAACTTGGGTTGGGTCATGTCTCACGTGTTTGCGCATCGTAGATTGATGAAATTTTCATGTTTTTAAGGGAAATTATATGGGTTTGGTCTGAAGAAAGGAAGTGACGGTTAGAAAAAGGCACAAATTTTTATTATTATTATTTTTTTAATTTCCCTCTTTTCTCGGAAATGAATTGATAGAAAAGCGCAAATGGGTAACTTTTTGGCTTTTTGGTCTGGCAAAAACCAAAAAAAATAAGAGATATTTCTGTTACTATGATTATTATAGATGAGATAAGGTGGACAGACAGACAGACTGGCAATTTTGTATGGGTCTACCTTAAATTGTTTTGTTCAATTCTTAAAATTCTCTTCTCCAATGGGTACTATCAAATTCAATTCACCCTTTCCAAATTCTTTTTTTTCTTTTCTTCCTCACAAAAACCAAAACAAAAACAAATTGTTATGAATTATTTTAAAAAAAAAAATAGTGAATAAACCTACCATCACCCCCATCCAAAAAAATGTCACTTCACCAACTTTACAAAAAAAAAAAAATGCTTTTGATGGCCCTTCAACAATTTGGTCATGCCCCATTCACTAACTTTACTAGAAACTTCATTACCTAATTATTTGTCTAGAAAGAAATGATTTCAATACAACTAATAATTTTGAGTTAAGTATAAATAAATATACACACAACAATCAATATCATCAATCACATTAATCTAATTACCAATACTTGGGGTGGGGGTGGGTATAGGACCACAACATTGGCCTTCTTTGGTGGGCAAGGTCCCATGAATGAATGCATGGAGAGTTAAGACCAAGAAATTTGTCTACTTGCTAATAACTCTAGTAGGGTTTCAATTTCAATTTCAATGTTATGTTAAAAGAGATGTAGGTATTAGAATGAATAAATATTTCCATATAGGAAAAGATGATTAGAATTGTGCAGAGAAATTTTAGTGGTACAATACAACTTCTGAATGATGAAAAAACTGTATGCAGCAAGAAAATACAGGAGGAGTTTCAAAAGACTTGAGCCACCTTGCTTGCAAGAATGACTTCTCTTTTCTCAACATAACCAAAGGGAAACCAACCTGCTTTCCCTTTGCATTCACCTTCAGCCCATCCATTGTTTGTTACCTGCCAAATATGTCCAATACAAATTTTCTTTCAAATCAACAACAACCTTACCTTAAAACCATCAAAAAAATAAGAAAACATTCTAAAAAGACCTTTCGAACAACTACATAGTCACCAATGGATAATGTTAACTCCACTTCGGACTCAGCCTCATAAGGATGTACTACCTACATGTTATAAGAGACACACATAATTGTTAAAAATCGAGATAGATTATTACTGAAGCATGAGAAGCAAAAAAATTAAGTGACCTCTCCAAGGAAGTAACCCATAGCATCAGTTGAACCACCATTCATGTGAGAAACAAATAGATTGTTTACTTCTTCGTAAGATGGAGGAGGCATAGTACTATCGATAGCTGGAGTTTGTGAAGGTTCAACGCGTTGCCGCTCTAACAACATCTGCTCGTAAAGAATATGATTTAATTCCAATTGTATACAAAAAAATCCGAAGCCAAAACGATGTAATAAGAAATTCATACCTCAGACTCAAGTTGATTGAGGATTTGTAAAACTCGTTGATGATAATTGCGCTCTGCTTCAACCTTCATCCAAGAAGAGAATGAAAGAATCAGTGGAGATGATACTAATGGTACTGGTACTAATACATTTGACAAATACTGAACTAGAAATAGTTTACCATTGATATAAGCCTATGGAGAGTCAGTCTTTGCTGTTGACCTTCAACAGCAGCCATTGCAGCAGTAGCTTCTTTACCCAATGTACTCATGTTTGACTTCAAATCTTCAAGTTTTGTTTCAGAAGCTTCAAGCTTAGCTAATGTATCAGGATTACCGTTTGCTTCCCTCACTTTAGCTTGGCGTCTAGAAACCTCAATAACCTGTGCAGGTTCAAAAAAAAGTAGAAACAATTCCATTTGAAATACATACTATTTGCAAATTGTCTAGTATAAGATGATATAATAAATCCCACAAATGTATATCGAACAACTATTCATAAAACTAGATTATGGATTATCTATCAATGCGGGTTTAATCTCACCTGAGCTTCAACTTCTTGTCTTACTCTATCGTAACGTTGAGCAAGGTGCCGAGCATCCTCCAAAGGAGCTCCCACTACCATGCCTCTCAATGGCTGAGCAACCTACTTGCAATTTGACCAACAAAGATATTGCATAAGCAAAGTTATACCTTGCAGACAAAAGAGTAACCAGGAGATTATAAATGATTATATAAGTATATCAAATACAGTGTGGGAAAATATCAGCCATACCTGTGTGCCTAGAGCTTTTAACAAATTTTCACGTTCCATTTCTATTTGAGCATATGCTCTACTATAGCTTAATGCAGCTTTAGATAATACAGTTCCACTGGTGCATGTGTTTTCAGCACCATATTTTCTACTATCTTCTGACAATTTGGTACCTGTTAAAGCAAGGTGTGATCAAGAAAATGAAAAGTTTAGCTTAAGGCAAACCACCAAGTACAATGAATATGAATCATGTTCAGCAACTTTACCAATTTCTACTAGCTTGGATCCAGTAACAATATAACCTTCCACACCTCGAACAATATCCCTTTGAAGATGCTGTTAAGCAGAAATAGGTAAACGTGTGGGGAATAAATGAGAAGCATGAACAAAGTAAATGCAGCAACAAACCTTTCCAGCACGAGTAGAGATGTAAAGTTTCTCAAGTTTTTGATGCTGTAGTACTTCAAAATCATCAGTTGCAACATTTTCTACACCCCCACCTCCACCAGCAAATTGCTTAAGGACAGCCTAGTGAAAAGCAATGGAAAGAAAAGCAAATTTCTAGAGATTTGTACTGATAATACTTACTTAAATTTAACTAAAGAAGTGAAATTTAGGAATGGTAGTTACTTGCTAATAGACTAAAACAAAAATATAATACAAGAAGCAGGCAGCAGCACGATTTACAATTCACCTAAATTCATCCCTAAAAGGAAAAGGAAAAATATAAAGACTACAAAGCAAGAGTAAAGTTCATCACTTTGTTGGAGCTGAGGTAACTTAAATCTTCATGAATTTAGTAGGCCTTTATATATTGCATAAATTTCTTCTCAATAAGTAGACATTTAAACGGATGCATTGTCCTGAATCCCATGAAAAACTCATAGGTTTCACTCCAATTCTTTAAACCTCCTGTTCCAACTCCTAAACTTTATTCAAGGTCACGAGACTCAAAAAGGGAGCAACTTGATCAAACACAAAAACCCATAAAAGCAAAGCAAGTTATAAACCATACACAAATTTCTTCCTTACTGACACATAAACAAGTTAATTAGAATGCAGAGCAAATCATCTTCAGGCAGAGTCAAAAAAGAAAGAAGAAGAAGTTCCTGCTTAGCAACAAATGTCCGAAAGAACCCATAAAAAGAAAAGGAAAAACAAAAGAAATCATTCAAGATTTCAGCTTTCCTTAGTTAAAGATTAGGGCTTTCACAGTCTTGATGGTATGTGTTTTCAATCTACCTGTTGTTGTCTCGCGACCTGCTCTCTGAGCTTAGTAGCTTGTTTCCTAATTGCTTCCATTTCTTTCTACAGCAAATAAAAGCCGTCCATAAAGAAATAGGGGAAATGGAAATGGGAAGGGGAGAATTGAAGAGTAGACAACGACAGAGAAAGGCGGAAATCGAAGTGAGACTTTAGCTTTCAAATGTGTTGGAACAGTCTGGTGGGCTTTTGAATCTATTCATGAAGTTCCCCCACTTTATTCATTCAACCTTATTTGAATAAAACTTTTAAGGTTACAAGTGTGTGCAATTCAAGAAAAAAAAAAGAAAAAGTAAAGGAGGGTAATTTGCAAGCAAAGTATTTGCAGCTTGTAGGATATGTTTTTGAGAACTAAATTATATATCCAAAAGCAGGAGCAGGAGAAGGAGCAGCAATGAATCATGAATTTCTCCTCTTATTTAATTAATTCAAACTTTTATACTATTATTTATGGAGGCCTCATTTTAGGGATGTTCTCTTGCTTCTTTGAGTGGCCAACATAAATAGTAGTTTCAAGTTTCAACTCCCATCATGATGTTGATATAGATATTCATTACATACACTCAATACTCCTTGTGCTTCAGAAGCTATACATATATATATATAATATATATATATATATATATATATATTGGTCAATGCATTCATTAACAATGATTATCACTGTCTCCATGAATTTTTTGATAAATGTGGTTATATATAGTTTCTCATCCCATTGCTATCTTTTTCTCTTGTCTAATTAGTTATGGGTTAGTTAGGAAAATAAATGAAGTTAAGTTCAACAGTTTTGTGTAAGATAAAAAGATAAAAATAAGGTAAGAAGAAGAAAACAAAGTAAAAGATGTTTGGAAGTGCAAAAAAGTAGTGCATAGTAAGATATTAGAAAAGGAAACAAACTTTATGAGACTTCATATATATATATATATATGCATTTTCACTTTCTAACTTTTATTCACAATTTTTGGGGAAAGGATGTCATTACAATATTCCCTTTTCCGCCCACTTAAAATTTATACGGCTCCAACCTTCCAAACCACAAGCAAGAAACGTTATGCACCAAATGACCTTTCCTTGTTATGTGCATATATATATATATATGCAAAATTTAAATCAGCAATCTCATTTACTAGTAGGAAAATGCTAATACTACAACAAACCTCAAACCTCAAACCACAAACAAATCAAATCAAATGAAAAGAAAGATTATAGAAAGAAGATGCATGCATGCATGCATAGGTAGGTAGCTAGTGTTGTGGTGGTCGGCAATGAGCTTTGCACATACTTTTGCAGTCATAGAAGCATGGTCCGCCACAATGAAGAGGACAATCTAATCTCATGCCTTGACACCTTCCTTCTCCCATACATTCTGCAAATTCTCCTATCTTGTAATCTTCATTGCTAAATCTTCTCTTCTTCTTCTTCTTCTTCTTATGCCCACCTCCACCTCCACCTCCATCTCCACCTTCATTATGTTGGTGTCTCTTTGGACTCATACACCCCCACCCCCACCATCCACCTCCTCCTCCCCCCCCCACACCTCCCCTCCTAACCCCACTACCTCCTCCTCCTCCTCCTCCTCCTCCTCCTCCACCACCCCATCCCCAACCACCACCACCACCATTTTTTCTATTTCCTTTTCTAACTTGTACATTGTTGTAATCTTTGTTCCTTTGCCGAACATCCTTCATGACTTCACTTGTTGTTGACACTTGAGGAGCATATCCTCCGGCTAATTCTTCACCATAGCAACTAATTATTAGAC